>WAAG01033411.1:1028-25826 GCA_013390105.1 Tichodroma muraria
GTAATGTTTGGTGAAGTGGAGCTGGAGGTGCCTCTCACCTTAGTGTGTCCAAGCACCTATACACAGAGGCAATGTAAGTCAAAAGGCAGCGGCCAAAATTATGTTCTCCCTCTTTTGCAGATGTTATCTTGCCAATTGTCATCACCCTGATAGTCATTACCCTCTCTGTCTTCTCACTGGTGGCTTTGTACAAAATGTGCCAGAAGAAAACTCCAGGTATTTAGTTTGCTTTCTCTGCAGCGGGTGAAATCAATGTGCTTTTTATTAGTAAAGGATCTCTTTTGGATTACCTTAACCATCACTGTTGTGGTAGTCTGATGGGAAAGCTTTTTGTATTTTGCCTAAAGTGGGAAACTAACACCTCATTTTCAAAATCAGTAGGAAGACCAGAGAGAGCAAAAATTATTTTTGGAGAATATATAATGCTGTAAAGCTTTTTGTTCATGCTTTTGCAGCTACAAAGAGCTAACAAACACCTGTGCTAACACCATCAATCAGATAGAAATAGACAGTGAAAACTAAATTCAAAGATATTCAACAAAATAAATTTATTTTATCCTTCTTCTAGATACAGGCAAAGAAATATCAGTGTTTTCTTTTGGGATATACCTGATATATACATACACACACACATGCACATGATGCATGAGTAAAATTTTCCAGTTACAGTATAATGCACATGGAGAAAAATCCCATAGCAAACAGTATTTTCAGAAATAGTAATTTTGACAGAGCAGCTAAAGTCAGTATCTGTTTCTCTGCTGTCCATTAAATGCTTAAGATTACAGGTTATAGTTCCATCAAAGTCCATTTGTCAAATGTTTCTGGGTTGCCCAAGTAAGCCACAGGTAAGTGTAAATTTCCATTAAGTGAAAACCCAGATCTGAATCTAGACTGTGTTTTTTCTGTCCCTGTGAGCTGGCATGAGTTAGGAGACCTGTGCAGAACTGTGAAATCACCAGGCCTTGGAAATACAAAATCACAACAGGGTGTTGAAGCTGTAAACCAAGACAAACAGTGTGTCACAACCAATTTAGCCAATGACATGGAAAAACAGACCCAGATAAACAGAGGAAGGTGTGATCCTTACTTAGGAAATTACCAAATATTCAGAGTCAAGAGATAAAGATGAAGAACATTTCCTTACCAGCCTCCCCTAAGCACAAATGTCATCAGGCACTGTATTAGCANCCATGCCTCGGATGTAACCCCCTGGCCCCTTCCATCTGCCCACACTTGCACATAAGCATAAAATACATTCAGCATGTGATTCATTTTGGAGACAAAGCTGTTCCTCATCTATGGGGATGACAAACTGTTCTCAGACGTTGTTCTCAGGAACACCCTTGTTCCCTCACTCCCCTTACCCTGTACCTTTTAGTTCAGTTGTGTACTCGAGAACCATCACATGCTCACATCCCCTGTGCCAGCTACCCACAGAATTGGGAGCTGCAGGGAAAGAGGTGCTTCTGTTGGTTCTGCTCCCGGACAAGTCAAGTGTCATTCTCCCTGGTTTCCAGAGGTGTCAGTACAAGCAACATCAGTTCACTTCCAGCGATGACCAGAAAAATGACAATTACTGTTCAAGCTGGTTGATTGTGTTTATGAACTTAATGCAATACTACAAAATTACAACTGAGTCTTCTACCAGCAACTGCAATAGCCATGTCTAAATGTTTGGGGTTTGAATTTTAGCAATCAAAATTACATTAACTGTTTTTCTTCTTCCAGAGAGACAAGAGAATGGCGCTGAACAGTAGGTTGAATCCTTTTCATTGCTTTGACATCTATCACAGGGCACCTGTAGCACATTTTGCATAGGATCTTCTTTGATCTCTGTTTAAACACAGTATTCATTTGCCACCCCAAAGAGAAATATCCTGTTGGAAGTGCTGCATTTGCAGTTATTGTAGACCTGTATGCATGATAAGCAGCTGTTTCAGCATGGATAGAAATGTGGTGACTCTCAACTGTTTTGCAATTGATCCTTTTGAAATGGATAAACAGCTTCTGCTGTGCCACAGGGCTCATTGGCCCAGTCTTATTTCTTTCCTTTTTTTCACTTTTTGCCCCACTGATCCCTCCTCTCTACCCCCTCATCTTTTCCCACCCCCCTTCTTTTGTTCACGTTTTCTCTCTTTTTAATGTGTTTCCTTTTTATTCTGGATTATTTATATTTCTCTTGTTCCCCATTATGTCATATTCCTCTGTTCCATCTTGCTTCCACTACACCATTTGCGAAGGTTCAGTTGAAATAGTAGTGGCATAAGGAGTGTGAGGAGAGGAAAACTGAGAAAGATCCATTGGAAGATACAAACTAAAGGCCATTGAGCCTGGCAGTGGCTGCCTGTATGACCAAAAAGCAAAACTTAGGCTGCTGATTTACTTGATAGCCCTGATTCCCTGGACATCTGAAGTGGTCCTTCTTTGCAGTTCAATATGGCTAAAAGGCTTACATTGACAGAAAAAATATTGCTCCTTTTCCCCCAGATGTACCTCTTCTGTGAAATTCTAGATTAAACCTGGAGTCATGAAACTTGATTTATTACATATTTTAAGAGAAAGGTATTTTCAGAGACGTTGGTATATAGTATTTTCTGCCATCTGACCCATTGCAAAGCTCATTTTCAGCCTGCCAGTTTAGACTGTAGTAGATGTTGCCTCCTCAGGACCAAAATCTAAGAGTTTTGATTGGATGACCAACATGTGTGCTGACTGCTTAAATGTTTTCTGACTTCAACAGGGCCCAGTCAGATAAAGAAGGAGTCAAACTTCTTTCTGTGAAGACAACTTCTCCTGAGACTGGTGAGTGTTTCCTTTGTGTGTATGTCTGTTTCCCTGTCTGAACTCAGAGAAGAGCAGTTTTTGGGATGTCATTTCCAATAGCAAACGCGTCTTCAGTTCCTGTCAAGTCAAAGTTGCTGCAAACAATTCCTCTACAGAGCAAATCCCCAGACTGGGATCCTGTAGAGCTGCAGTTCAGCTGTGTGCTGTCAGTATTTGGGAGTGAGAAGTATGACTGGTTTAGGAAAATATTTTATTTAAATTGTTGAAGGTAAGTGATCTAGCTAGGGGTGTTCAGGAATAACAGTGATTGTTATATTTATCAGCTAGGTCTGGCTGTACAAGGAAGTTTGAAGACTGGTAATATCAGAATCACAGAATGTTCTGAGTTGGAGGGGACCTTCAGGTGAACTTAAGTGAATGGCCCATGTGAACATCAAGCCCACAGCCTTGGTGTTATTATTACCATGCTCCAACCAACTGAGATAATATCCCAGGGATCAAAAGGTTTGGGAGTCAGTGCTGTATGCAATCAGGAATCTGTTGAGTTGGTGTCATCAGTGTTCAGTCAGCCCCATACTCAGTCACCCTTTGCATTCAAAATTCGACTCTCACTGCAAATCCCTCTGTCCTGTGCTTCAGGTTCTTACGAAATCTGTGGTAACAAAGCCTAAAGGAGCAAAGGTTACTGATAACATGCACAAAAGAAAGAAAAATCTCAAAGCAGGAAGATGGTTGCAGTTACAGGTTCTGCAAAAATATGGTGTGGCACAAAATAAGACTGAGGCAGAACAGAATTCTGACTAATCAACCAAAACCCCTAAATCTCTCATGGCAGAGCTAGTTGTGGTGAAATTTCATACCTTCACCCAATGCTTTCTCAGTCAAGTAGGTCATGTAGGCTATCTGAAAAAGTCTTTCCAGAAAAAGTCCTTCCAGAAAAAGTCTTTTACTTTTACTTTTTAGGTATAATACTCTTTTTTTTTGTTTTTAAGCTTTTTGGCCATCTGTTTCTCCTACTGACATTTCTGAGGCTGACCAATAGCTGCTCTCTCCTTTTGTCCAAATCCTTGGGAAGTCCTCTGAAATACAGCACTTGATCTGAACTCCCCTCTGCTTGCTGGAGAGGCACAGTTCAGACTCTCCAGCCTTCTCTGCAACCCCCAGAAACTTTCGTGCAATCCAAAAGACCCACAGAGCATCTCTGGCAGCCCTTGCAGCAAACCAGAGTTGTGCAAGGTCCCCGTGACCTCTTGACACAGAGCTAGGGGCTAGAGGGGGACAGGAAGGGCCTGCCCCATCACAGGACGTATCAGTCTGTCCCACTGCTGCTGGGTGAAGGCAAACCACGCTTCGGAACTTTAGAGGCTGCACTTCAGAGCTTCATGATTTGGGAATTTTTTTTTTTTTTTTTAGAGCATGTCTTTGGGAATGGACTTTTGGCTTTATTTGGAGTATGGAGTTGTGTGAATATTTTCTTAAAAGCGTACTTTTTTTTTTTTGAAAGCTGTATGACGTTAGAAACTAATTGATGGACATTTCTTGATTGATTTTGATTCCCCACAAGATGGGCTCTGTTGCCTGTTAATCAGCTACTGGTTCACCAAATAACTGAGCATCTTCCATCCAGAGGATGCTTGATATTCTTTTTTACTGAACTATGATGTGTGCATGCTATAATTAGAAGGTTTGAGTCATAACCACTTAGAAAATAAGATTCTTGCCCTCTTCTCATTAATACAATTCATATTTAAACTAGCTGCCATTTTCTCTTGAATTCTTACATCGTTATATGTTTCAAAATTAAACATGCTTTCACAGAAATTGAAGTCCTGCTTTTGCCTAGGTTTTTAGACTCACTTTACTTCTTAAATTAAAAGCACTCTGTCAGAGGGGTCTGTTTCTTCCAGAAATATTTGTCACTCATACAGGTATTTTAAATATGTTAGGATGCCTCCCTCTTTGAATCAGATTTACTTGCTTTATTAAAAGTTCAGGCATAAAGGCAAATGTTTCTCATGGTACAGACACAAGAACTGCCTGACCTATGGGCCTTCTCACAAATACTGGCAACGTTTGCCCTGCATAAAACTTCTTTACAAGTCTTCTTCTTTTTCCTTGGTCCAGCTGTTTAGAAAGTATATGTTGTGGCTGTCTCTGTACGTACCAAAAAAACTACAAAAAGTTGTGAGTAGAAAGACTGAAATTAGAAAGATCTAAAGAGCAGCCTTAATTTTGCAGGCAGGGCTACATCATCCTCTCCCTATCAATAGGCAGCTCCTCCTTAAGGTCAAGCATATCTACAATGAAGCTATGCTTTGATATGTATTCAAATTAATCTTTATTAGAAGTATACAATCAATTATTTTTTTTTCATTTCTGATTTTCATTCCAAACAGACTGCATAATTTTGTAAAACATATGCAGGACAACTAAGGACCTACAAACGTTCAAGCGAGCAACCTAGAAAGACCCTGTGTCAGGGTTATGCATAGATCTTGATCAAAGGTTATGGTGAGTTTAATCTCCCCTTCTTGTATCTGCTGAAAAACCATGCCAGCTGCACATAGTTGAAAGAGATGTATGTCCAGAGGGCTGTTTATCCCATCTGCCTTGGACATCTAACTTGAGCTGGAATGGGCTGACCTGTGGCATTGACTCCTGAAAGATCCTATTTTAGGACTTCTAAAATTAGGTTGTGAATATGAAATGAAAGAGAAAGGAAAGACTCCTTTTTCAGAGGCACAGCTGAACTAAATTTAATCAAGAATATTATTTCAAGTACCTACAATTAATGTGAAAGAATACAGGAAAAGAATCATTTTCAATTAAGCCTGGACTACAGTAATGTTTTTTAATGGAGTAGTATCATCAGGAACACTAGGTAAAATGGAGCTTTAATATTGTAATATTTTATAACTCTTCTTGGAAAGATGGAATTGCTAATAGCTTTGAGCTCTATGGCACAACTTGTATGGAATGGATATAAAGTTTAAAACCAGAGAAAACTAAACTAGACTCAGTAAATTTTTCATGCATGTTTGTCAGTAAACTGCAATACCTGATGCAAGATAAGTGCCTGTTCTTGCAGCTTACTTGAAAACTCAGCTTGGATAAAAATTGTCTCAAAATTTTACACTAATGTACAAATGGAGGACTTATGGCAGCCGTTTTATGTTGACGGTACAGGCAAATTTAGGGTGGCTCTCCCTAGGGAGAATAAATAGTCTTTTACAATTCTAGAAAATCTACCTGCAAAAATATTTATTTGACGTTCAACATAGCCCACAGAACTGCACACTTAGCTTGTCAGTGGTAGTTATGTTCCCTGAGAATATAAGATGAAGGGTTTAATTGATGACTAAGAGATCAATACCATCAGCCATGAGGTTAAAGTACTGCCTGTCTTGAAAGCAGACTTAACTTTTTCAGTAAGGGTTCTTGTTTATTACACTGAAAAACAGCTTGATCACCTTTTTAGGACTCATGAACAATGTTCAGGGATGAAAATTTCCCAGTTACAGAAAGGTTGGTGAATAGAGATTTGGGTAAGAAATTTTGGTGTTTGTTGTATATCCATGCAGGTGTATGATGTGTGACAGAAGCATTGATACCCTAGTAAGGACTTCAGAATTTTCTTTTATGACCCTTGCCTGGAATAACTATTCTAGAGCAGGTAAAATGTATGAAAGGCCTTATTAGTAGAAGCACACCAGTTCAATATTCAATGTAAAAGTCTTGTAGGGATTTGCAGATGACATAATATTTCAGTCATGTTAGGTATAATCCTGGCACCTAAGTATAAGCTGATCCAATAAAGCATGATTTATAACCAGACTGAGCTGTTTTGAGGTGAAAGGGTAGGACATGACTTACTTGGTTTTTAGAGATATTGCCTGTTATGCACTGAATTTGCTGAAAGGGTGTTAAATGTGTCGGAGCTGAGGTAGCTCAGATTTTGGTGAGGCACCTGAAATGGAAGGTGGCTGGAGAAGGATTTGTGTCACATGTCTGCATTAGGGCTTCCTGAGATACCTTCTGTGGACAAAAAATGAACATTCAAGTGTTGCTACTAAACAGAGATGGGAAAATGTATCAGGCAAAGATGGATAATTGGGAGACACCTAACCTGTTCCATTTGATACCCCTTTAACTTATTGCAATCACACTGGAGAAAGAGATCAGTTAATACCTAGAGGTGCTCTCTGATGGCAGTGCAGTACAAAGATAGCATGAACCAAGGAAGCGGGAAAAGTTGCATTCTCCGTATGCTCCGCGTCTCTTCCAAAAGCTGCTGCTGTTCAACAGTAATGATGGCCTTAGAGCTGTTACCTGCTGCTTCAGCTGAATGTACCTCAAGACAGCCCACTGCAGTGCTAGGGCTTGGACGTGGAAAATCCTGTGGTGTTCTGGAGCAGTGTGGTTGGATGACAATGTCTTCATCGCTGCTTTCCATAACCCTCCAAATGCTGAGACGAATTGTTCTGCCTCACTCATCAAACCATAGATGTGGTTTTGGTACAATGGGATAAATCAGGACCTGGTGCAGACCTTGTTTCCTGTTATGCTGAGTACATCTGAGCAGGGGGCGTAGCATTTAAGAAGGTAAGAAATCTTTGGGGTTTACCTCATTAGGGACCCAACCCAGGGAAATTTCCCCCTGCGAGGGGGCATGACTCCATAATGGGCCATGAGTCATGAGCCACTTAACATGCATGGGGACTTCGACCTCCTCTCATTATGTCTAGGATCTATATGGATGTCTCTAGGAGCAGGTGAAAAATCTGAGTCACTAGATAAGTCACTCTGTTAATGGAAATTCCCTTCCTTCTTCCACTTACGTGTAAGATAAGCAGTGTAGGTCAGTGAAGTGCAGTCTGCTGGCACACTGCATGCTTAGGAATGGTAAGAGCAGGTGCTCCTGCTAATGTAGGATATGATATTGATTGTTTCTCTTTCCTAGTCTGAGATGTAGTTTCAGGGTCTTGCGTTTTTTTCCCCTACACTAAAACACCTAGAAGATACTTTATAGAAAATGGTCCCCTTGCAAAAAAAGATATCAAGCACCTCCCTCCCTCTAATTTTCTTTCTCATTTGCTGATACTCTGTTTTTTAACCTTGTTTTGTATAACAGCCTGAAGTTGTGTTTCTTTCTTCACAGGAACTATAGAATAAATTTCTTAGCTTGTGACTGGATTCTGTTTGTGTTTACTCACACCACAAAGTTCTGACTGCACACACTTCCAGCTGAAACTTTTGGACAAAACTGTTGTCAAAACCATAGTCAAACTGTAGTCAAAATAGCATATGTTTCCTTCTGTATTTCTAATTTGGTTTGTGAGCTGTGCATATTTTCCAGGTTTTTTAAAGCAGTCTCTTACATTCAGCCCGCTGAGGGCCAGGTGATGTTTTCCCCTGTGAAGCATTTGCTGACTTTCCAGCCTGCAGTTTTCTGAGATGCTCCTCATGAGGGAGCCACCTCCTGCCCTTTGCTGCCTGTCCAGCAACAATTGCCTTCCTGTCTCTCACCTGAACTTTCCACACACCCTCTTTCTGCCACGGTGGATTGTTCACATCCTTCTGTCGTGCTGGCAGTGGTGAGGAGCAGTGTGCAGGAAAATGGTGAAGTGTGTGGAAAGGGAACTGCTGCAGCATGTTGCAGGTGCTGGACCCACTGGCCCACACCAAACCTAGCCACTAGTTCCCACTTAATGCTGTTCTCCAGCATCTTTCTTTTAGTTCAGCATGGTAAAAATAGACATTTTCATTCCTGTGTCTGCAGAGGTAGTTTTATGCTTTTGTAAAAGATAGGCTTCTGCAATCAGGTTTTATGAAAAGCTTGCTTTAGTTCTTCGCTCCAAATCTGATTGCCACTTACAAGCAATTTCTCAGCAGCAGATGTTACAGTGAAATAACAACACAACTAATTCCTTCTTATGGACATTGTAATCTGAGATGCAGTACAACCTATTTTTTATGTGAATGACTGTTTTTACATCCTTTTTCTTCCAGCTCTCCCAGTAATGTCAGAGGGCTTTACCCAGGTCAAAGACTTTCTGTACTCATAGTATTCAGTCTCTACTCTCTTTTATGTCATGATGTTCTGCAGTGTATGTGTATTCTGAATAATATATTCAGATTCTGAATCAAATGTGGAGGGGCAGGAGGAGAGGGAAAATTGCAGTGAGATTAATATAATACCCTTCCACAGTGGTGAGACGAAGAAATGTTTGTTTCAGAACCTCAAAACTGATCTGTAATTTCAGCTGATTGTACCCATTACTTATTCACATAGGTTGGCATCAGAATGCAACATTAATGGTTGGAAATGAGTATATTTGTGAGTGAAAAATCAAAACAAATACTGCACAAGTGAAATTTTAATTAGGAAGAAAATGCTGCGTTTTCTCTGCAGCACTATTTCTTTTCTGGTTATCTTTCAGCTTGGAAGAGCCCTCAGTAGCTGTGTACTAAGCCTGCTTTCCATGCACTTAAAACAAATATGTTGAAGGATGAGGCTTTATGATTATAATGTTTTTTTCTTGTACATCTTCCTTGTCTTTATCCTTTTGAACCGTGACCATGTTTTAGAGGAGGAAGCGTGCAGGGCGTACTGGATCAGGCCCAGTGCCTACACTGCCAATGTCTTTGGGTGGATCAGTGACTGAGGCTCTGGCAGAAGTGTTCAGAGGGTGCCACGTGGAGGCTGTGTATGAAAGACCAATGCTGTGTTGTGCAAGTTGTTAGAGCACCATCTCCTTTAGTATTAAGTCTAAGGAGCCATCAGCCGAGGCAGCTGTACCTGCTGGCACCCTGGTTCTCAGTAGCCTCAAATCCAGTCGCAGAGGATTTGTTAGAGGGTGGGTCACATGAGGTGAAAGGAAGTGTGAGGAACAGGAGTCCAAGCACCACAGTCTTCCAGCAGCCTTTGGCTTGGAGACATCCTTAATCAGGCTTTTTATCCTTGGTGTTTCATGCTTTTCAGTGGCTTTTAATTCCACAAATTTGTCTTGTTTGCTGTGGTATCTGCAGTCTCCTGCAGCAATAAACCTGACAGTTTAACTACAGATCTGTCTGTTATATGACAGTAATAGTTAGAGACTTCATGACGCCTCTGTCTTTGTTTTTGCAATCCAATTTGAGACAAAAATCAACAAACAGGTGCAACACTGGAGGATGAGAGGGAGAATAAAGGCAGGCTTTGCATGTCAGATAAAACTTCCTTGTCAGTATCTGATTTCATTTCCCAAATGCTCTGCTGAAGGCCTCTTTCTCAAATCGTGCATCACTTCTTTCAGATTTTGTAGAAGTGCATGATAGAATATGAGGTTGGCTTCTCACTGCCCTCTGCCAACCTATCTCAGCCCACAACTCTTCCTCCCTCAGGAGAGGTGTCAGATGGCAGGACCACAGGTAGAGGGGGTCATGTTGTACTTGCAGCTGTGCAGTTGGTAGCACTTTAACTGCACTAAATTCTTATACTTACTTCCAGTTCACTTCATCTCCCATTTTTCTGAGGCCACTTACTTTTCAAGGTGGGCAGATATGCAATGAATTTTCAACCCATTATCAGAAAGTTATTGCCATGGTAGCCATCAAATTGGATCAACTAATACTTTATGATACTTAATACCTGTATAGTGAGAAGCTGATGGTTCAAGTTTCTCCTGATACCTTCCACCTTCTGGTGCATAACACTAGAGTTTGTGTGTCATCCTTCTCTAAATGCATAATCCAGAGTAAGTAAAATCCCAGTTTTTCACTGAAGATGTTGTGCAGCAATTTTTCTCATGTTGGTATATTTTGTGGAACTATACCCTTTCTCTTTCAGTGATGGCCTCAAGTTGCTCCAAGGGAGTTTAGATTGGATATTAGGGAAAATTTCTTCACAAAAAGGGTTGTTAAGCATTGGAACAGCCTGTCTAAGGCAGTGGTAGAGTCATAATTACTGGTAGTGTTCAAAAAAAGTGTGGATGGTCAAAACCCATTTGACATGGTTTGGTGGTGAGCATGGAGATGTTGCTGGGCTGACAGTTGGACTTGATGATCTTAAATGTCTTTTCCAAACTCAACGGTTCTATGATGCTGTGACAGCCTTCAAAGGATCCAGGTAATGTGTCTGGACTGGTTGAGCACTTCCGCTGCACCCTGTATTTTCTCAATC
Organism: Tichodroma muraria; assembly: GCA_013390105.1. Classification (NCBI taxonomy): domain Eukaryota; kingdom Metazoa; phylum Chordata; class Aves; order Passeriformes; family Sittidae; genus Tichodroma; species Tichodroma muraria. Next base: position 11,977 of record WAAG01033411.1, read on the forward strand.
AGCAAAAAATTCAGTGTGAAATAATGTCTTCAATCTATTAAAATGCCATCTGTTCTAACAAACTGCTAAACATGAGTATTTGTTTTTCACTTCTCTTATGGGAAGCAAGGTTTAGTCCATTTGTTTTGGTGGGTGATGGTTTGGGGACAAGTTTGGGTTTTTTTCAGTCTTGGAATCTATTTGTGTCAGTTAAGGCTGTTTTGAGATCAGCATAAATGTCTTCTTACTTGCAGCTAACCTGAATGTTCTTGGTTTGCCCTTTGAGTTGCAACTGGGTATTTAGCAGAATATCAAACCGCTGAACCATTGAACTCCGAAATCGATCTGGACACCTCTCTGTGCAGTCTCCAGGTGTACTGCAGCCCTGTATCTAAGCCCATCCACTACACTTCCACCTCTTGGATGGAGAGCATCTGTGACCACTTCTTCTCCAGTGTATAATCATTGTCTCTTCATCACTGAATTGTTGGCTGGCGCTAATGATTACAGACCTTACGATGCACGTATCTGCAGGCACATTTGCAACCATGGAGTAGCCATAACTTGCTTTTGTTTCACAAGGCTTGCAGGCTCCTGCCCTCTTGGAAGTGCAGCAGCGCGGACACGTAGAACATCCCTGCCTGCACCCATCCCTCACCACACACTGCTGTTGTAGGGGGACATTGCCTCAGGCAATGGCTGGGGGCAGTTCACTGTTCCAGCATAAAGGGCATAGCACCAGGAAATCTGGATAGGGCGTGTGGATGTCTGCGTGGTGCTGGCTCAGGGCCTGCAGGAAGGCAGAGTCGCCCCTCTGGCCCGGCCACCGCTGTCAGCAGGGACCTCTCAAGCACTCTGCCTTCTGCAGCCAGTGCTGCTCCCCCATTCCATGCTCTGACCCACGGTCTATTGGCCTAAGTGGGATGTTATCCAGGGAGCTACGTTACTCTGGAGCCTGCCCTTAGATGTGTTATTTTCCATGGTCCTTCCATGTAAACCTGTCTGCAGAACAACCAGCTGAGAGAGGAACTGATAACAAAATGCTGATACTTATTACTACTGTTGGATATTATCTTCTGCATGGTAATATATTTCACAATTAATTTCTCCAACACCTTCTTTTTAAACAGTTTAGCCAACTTCTCTCTTCTCTCCCCTATTTTATCTTCTATTTCTGTATATTAAACAAGGAAAGTAGAAACATACAGAAAGAGAAAATAAATAAAAATAAACTAAAAAAAGAGAGTTCTTGAAAATCTCATTCCTTTGCTAGTATAAACTGTGCAGTATTTGAACTGTTCAATTCATTTCAGCTTTTCAGTACAAGATTTTTATCTAACAAAAAAATTTCACCTACCAAAAATATGTCTTGTTAAGATGTTCCAGATTTTTCCTAGCAGAAACTTGTGCTTTCCTTTGCTCTACCTGAAATTTGACATAAGAGCTTCTGAAACCCTATCTTAGCCACACTTCAAAATCATTTTAAAATATTTTTTTTTTCCCCAAATTGAATACTTGGCAAGTGAGCACCATTCCAGCATGCTATTGTTGAACAATTTTCAGCAGATACCAAGTCCTCTACTCATCTCTAAAAGGCTGCACTAAATTAAAAAGCCTTTTTTTTGCTGTGAAGAAAAGCTGTGTGAAAACTATTGATACATCTTTCCCATTCTCTTAAGGAATACAACTATTTAATTTGTCTGCTATTTATTTAAGTGCCTAATCAGTGAATTTTTTTAATCCTAATTTGTATTACAATTTGCAACCCTAGGCCATTGATCATGTGTAGCTTTTTAATACATATTCACTTCTCCTGGAATGTAATACATCACTTCCTTGCCTCTCATGTGGGCATGAGGAATTAAATTGTCTCCTGCAGGTGAACAAGGAGGCAGAAGGAGATATTGGAAACTCATACATGTTTCCATGTTGCTCTGGCTTCTCCAGGGAAGGAATATTGAGAACTGTGTGAAGTTCTTAAATATTCATCCTTCTCCTTTGGAGGAACTGAGCTGATGTCAGTGTTACTGGCAAAAATTAATTCTATAGTTCTATCTTCTTTTTTTTTATAATTCAATGTCCTAATCATAGCTATAAATTAATTAAAGTCTTATTCCTCTTCAACCCTCTTGAGAACTGCTTTGGAAAATACTTTGTGGTAGTAAGCCTCCATTTATGAGCAAACCACGGGGGAAATAATCTATAAAACAGGAAGAGTGGTAAAAATCTCTTAAGTAAATTTCACAAGGAGACTGACTAGTTTGTACACTGGTCAGGGATGTGTTCCTGCTAGTCTCATTCCATGTTTATCTGTCTTTCCATGTTTATCTGTCTTTCCATGTTTATCTGATGCAAATGTATTTTCTTTTTCTTAGGAGAGCACTCATCTCATGGGAAGAATAAAACTCGGCAACTCTTCACATCTCAGCAATAAATATGTAAGTTTATAGCCTTTGTTTTCCATCCTGTAACATTAGTGTTTGTTAATCCCTTTAATACTTCTTGGTCTCAGAATTGTGCCATGTAACTAAAAAAAAAAAGGATTAAAAATACAAGCCAAAAAGAGAAATTACTTTAGTTGGCAGCAGCCTCAAGGAGGCTGGAGCACACCATCCTGACCACATTCACAGGCAGACTGGGGTCTGAAGAAGCTGCCAGCTCACAGAGACAGACCTTTATAGGCAAGAGCATGTGACTTTAACTGTTCAGCACTTCCTGGATGTAAACCCCTGTGTGAATTTCCTTTCTGTTTGTGTGAGAAATAATAGATTTTTAAGGGCAGATACCTATTAAAAAAAAAAGAAATTTCTTACCCCAAAGTTTTTCACTCCTTTTTTTTCCATGAAAAATCTGAATCTTTTTCACTTTATGCAAAAGGCAGCACTTTAATTGAGGTGGTTAACATACATAGCAAATGTTGGATGGTATTTTTATGTGTGAGAGGGCAGAGACCACCAGAGCACCTCTGAAACCCAGTTTTTTAGGTGCTGCGTTTTCCTTCACATATGAAGCTTTCTCAGGCACCAAAATATCCACTTCCCATTGAGCTGCTTCTCTCATTTGTGGAGAACTGTGGAGAGCAGTGTTCCTTTGCTGAGGGTGGGAGAAGGAAGCAGCTGTAGAAGGGCCCTGTGTGACCAGGGTAGAGCAGGAGGCAGGGGACAAGGATGTCCTGAGGAACTGGGTGTCACGGCACGCATGGGATGGACCCAAAAGAGGCTCTGGCGAAGCCCAGACGCCCACCAGCACTGTAGAATGAAGCCCCTCTAGAATGGGACATCACCTTCCACTGAGAAATACCTGGTTGACCAGAAATGTGAAGAACAGCTTTCATGGTTTTGACCTATTCTCATTTCCCCTAGGTAGAGACTGAGCTTTCCTGATGCCAGAAGTAAGACCAAAATTACCTCCTTTGCTCCTTGAATTAAAGCAGCAGAACACAGTCTTGCCTACATTACTAAAAAAACCCCAGAGATGGTCCTATTTGTCTGGATCCAGGACAAGGGTGTGGACAATGAATTTAATGCTTATTGTCTATGTTGGATTTATTCTGTGTCTTCCATTTTAGCTTACTCTTACGTTCCTGAACAGCCTTACCTGGAATAATAATCTTGAGATACTCTTGTCATTTCAGATTTGAAGCAGCCTGTTTTATCACAACATGCAGGAACATCTCACCAAAGTTGCATTTCAATGGGAAATTGAAGTGGAGAAGCTGAATTTTTTTACTATCAGGACGCTGGTGTCAATGACCAGGTTTTGACTTCTAAATCTCAAGCATCTCCTTTCCCTTCTGGAACGACATGTAATTTTTTTGATGGCTTAATAACTGGTATAACATGTATATTTATTATTTTCACATGTAGTAAAAGCAGGGAAACAAGGTTGAAGAGAATGTAAAACCAAGAAGGGTGAAGATAATGTAAAAATTCAGTGATGTTTGCATAGTAGCTACTAAAAATGTTTTCTGCACACACAGGAAGGAAAATGTCAGCATACTTTGTTGAACTTATGGTAGCTAGGGATCTTTTAATTGTATGTAGCAGAATACAAACAGGGCCTGACCCTTGAAACAGGACTGGGCAAACAGCCACTATGAAAATTAATTCAGTGATTTGCATGAGACTCCTCACTGTAGCACATGCTTTGCTTGTCATAAATGTTTACAGGGTGGGATGCCTGGCTGAGATACTGAAATGTGTGCTTCTTTTCTGTGAAGGGAGGAATGTGCCTTGCACTGAGGCTCTTTGAAATTCTGTAAATTGCTGAATATAATCCTTGCAATGTAGCAGGCAATAGGTGATTTTCACCTGTTCCTTGGCTAATTGCGTTATGTGTGTTACAAATATGACTCCCATATATCCTGGGGCACACAGTGGGAATCAGCAAGGTAAGCAATTTCACAGATGAACCTTCTTCCCTGTGTTCTGAGTAAAGCATGGGATTCCTGCGGGTTATTGAATAACTCTGGAAGTTCAAAGAGTGTTTCAAGTGCTAATTACAGACACTCTTAATTTGTAAGGAGCTGGCAGTTCCAAAATACCAAGTAGTGCTTCTACCTGCATGTACCCTACCTTTCTAGAACTATAAAAGTTTGAAAGTTATATTACTGTGAGCATCTGCTCAGTCTCAATCCACTGACTGCAGCACTCCAAGAATTACCTTTTTTTGAATTGGGAAATGGAAAGAAGACAACTGGTGGTCTAAGTGCAGGACTAAGATCCAGGACAATCATCTAAGTTTTGATACCTATTGATACAATGCTTTTGATGAACTTTTCTCTCCAATTTCCTTCTCTGAAATATTAAAACTTGCCTAGCATTATGGTGAGAGATTGAGCAGATTTATTAGTTCATGTCTGTAGACAAATTTGAAAAGTGTTTCTTTCCCTGTGCTTGACCATTGCTCTTACTTCCACTTTAGTGGGTCTGATAATCTTCTTTCTTAGTGGCACCATGAAAGGCTTTTGGTGAAGCTCCAGAAAAGATGGGAAACAAACAAGTGTCCATGCTGCAGCTGAACTTACGTGGTTCGTTCAGGTATTCTTGGATCACTTGTGTTCCTCAGGAGCAGAGAAGTCTTGGATGCCTACTTTGGAAAGGTTGGACCATCTAAAATACGCTAGTTGGCATCTGCAACTATTCTTGTTCCTGACTGATGAGGTTTCCTTCAAAAAAAAGCAGCCATTGTGGATTTTCATGTTGATTAAAAACCCAAGGTATTTTGTAGCATGTTGTATCATAGTGAAAGGACAGTAGAGAAAAGCAGAGAAATATTTTGAAATATGTTTGTTTTTGTCCAAAATCTTTCCAGAAACTACCATGTTGTGTCAAGAAAAGAAATTTACTGCCTATTAAAATTTATTATCTTTATTAAGTAGCTATCCTTTTCTGTTTGTAGAAATGCAATCCATTGCCCATGTCTAGCACAACTATTGTCCATTACTCCGCATTCCTGTTTCACAGAGGTGTACCCTTTATGACAAGCCTGGAGAGCAGACATTAGATATTCTGGGCATGGTGGTGGCAGGGGCTCTGGGAAACCTTGCAGAAGGCATGCTGGAGGTGGCAAGTGGAAGCTCCTCCTCGTTACCGTCAGTGATGGGGAGAGGACAGGCCTCTCTGCAAATCCTGATACTGCAAAAGTGAAAAACAATACGGGGAAGGTGTTTGGGCTCTTCATGATAAGGGGCATGGCAGACAACCAAGCACTCATGAGAAGGCTGGGAAACATCTCTCAAAGAGACTGGCTTGTGCTGAGTGTTTATGAAGTAAAAAGGTGAGTTTAGTGGACAGCAGAAATAAGAGTCTGAGATCCTCTTAACCCCTGAAATGACAAAACTTGTAAAGGGAGACATACAAACTTCCATTCTTGTTACGAATCATGAGGGAATTGATGTTTGTATGAAGGAGAGAAGACAGATTTGCTCAAAGGATATCTGTAAAGCACAGAAAGGATTTGGAAAAATATTTGGGGTGCTTTTCTTCTGCAGAGTTGGAGGTGCTGGAATTGCCTTTAATGGGAGGTGATGAACTGTCTGCAGAGAGAACTCAGTATTTAAAGAAGTTACATGGAATGGCTCAGGTAGATGAAGAAGAAATGAAAAATCAGTTCAGGTTGTCTGGCTCAACAGCTCCACTGTAATACCTGTCTAAAAGAGCCGCTAGAGTTTTTCTAGTCACTAGTATGTAAAAATAAACCTCCAAAAGTTAAAGTTGGTCCTCCACTGTGAGGTTTGTCTACATGAGAATATTAGCAAAGTGGACCTACCTTTGTAAAAGTCTTCTCACCAAAGTTTGACTAAATCTTCTGTGGACAGTCCCATCTAAATTTAATGTTCTTCAGCTTCTGTGTCCTAATTTGCTAAAGAAATGAATGACATCCACTTCACTGTGGAATGAACATGCCCACAGAAATGTAATTAAAATGGATCTGCTTACAAATTCGTTCAGCTCGTGAGTTACTTGTTAAACAAGTTCGTAGGTCGAGTATACAATTCTGATCTACGCATTGCCATCCAAGACTACAGAACATATTTGGCTGGCAAAGATTTGGAGTATCATGAATCACTGCCAGCAAAGTGTGCAGGCCTCAGGTTTGCCAGGAGAAAGTGTTTTCAGCGCTGCTCATCTCAGGCTTAGCTTGGGAAGGCGAGTCACTGTCTTCAAGCACAGAAAATTACCCTGAGCTCTTCCCAGAGTGTAACCCTGCTCAGTAAAAAGATCTGCGATATTTTGGGAGTGACCTGTTGCAGCATGCTGGGATTTCAGACGTAGTCCCAAACAAGACAAGTAGGCACTGAAGGAAAAGAGCCAACCAAGCACAAAAAAAAAGGTGTGGCACAGTCTACTGACAATTGGCTTTCTACTCTAAGGTGCTTTTAACTTAGTTAAAGTTAACTTTTAACAAACTCTTAGTCCAAGTTTGACTTTGTAAGTTATTTGACTCACAGAAAGAAAAATACTTCAGTCATTATTTACAGGGAAAAGTCTAGAAATGAGAAAAACAACATAGAAAAGTTGAAAATAATTATTTCTAAAAGGTAGATGCTGAAAAGGTAGGCATTAAGTGCTGTTCAAGCACAAGCAGCTTATTAGCCTTCTAAGTACTTACATATTTGTTCACACACATTTGGCTGAGGGCTACATGATGGCTACTCATTAATGGGCCAGTCTTTTGGGGATTATTCTGGTTATTGGATCACAGGAATCATTCTGGCCCTTGACACTCCATTGTCTGTGGGCAGATTTATTTTACAGGAACTGCTCAGAAAGATGTTTAAATGAAAAATATTCCTTGATCTGTTTGTTCTGGGAAAGTTGTACGGCCTGACAGCAAGGCTGTTGCAAGGGAAAACAGTAGCACTGTCAGAATATTTCACCTTCCAAAACCCCCAAAGGCGTCTGTGGTTTTGGAATGACTCCTCCCCACTGAAGATGGGTGAACCATTTCACTGCATACTAGTGCACAGTAGACTTAGAGAAAGGCATAAAGCACATCAGTCTCTCTGGCTCGGGACAGGGAGGCCATTGGCAGCATCTGTGAGGCTCCTCGGTAGTCAGCAGCCCAGGATTTGGCTTTTCTGCCGTGTCCTGTGGTGACTGAAGCACTGCCTTCACAGTCTTCCCTCCAATTTTGGGCAGAGTGCTGGCTATTGATTTGCTGTTGGATTTCTGCAGTGCTCCTGGGAGCTCACTCACCAGGCCTTCCCCAGCCCCAACGGTGCGCCCAGGCATGCTGGGCGCCTCCAGCACGCTGCCTACAGAAAAGCAGTCTCCTCGGGAAGCTTTAAACATGTATCTCAGGACCTCTCTGGCACCATTAATTATGGCTCCTCAATTTCTTCAAATTAGAACCCTATATCTAATAAAATAAAAGAGCTTAAAGATTACTCTACTGATTTCCAATTGAGGCAGCTTTTCCGCTTGTGGCCAAGGGCAATCTATAAAACACAGACTTTAATTAACCCTGGTGAATGCAGCTGACATGAAATGTCAATACCCTCAAAATTTTCAGTGTAGACAGCTGAAGGATCTTCTCATCTCCCTCACATCCACTTTGCACGTTCCCTGGGTGATAGGCACAGCAGAGGCACTTCCATATCAGGCTGCACTGGGAGAGGGACAGAAACCTCTCTGCTGACACGACCATCTTTATTGCTGACTGTGCCTGTTGATGTGCCTCTCTCTGCCTTCATCCTGAGGGTTGGACTAGACCTTAAAGGTCACTTCCAACCCAAATTACTCTGTGATTTTCTCCTCCCATGGCTTTGCAAGTAGGCAGGACGAAGACCCACAAGCAGCCTGCTGGAGGCCTACAAGGGACACTCAACAGGTCCTGCTGGGTCCTGGGGACCCCATGCCATGGTGGGCGAATCTGGGGCTGTTCTTCAGGCATCCACATGTAGCCCTTCATTCCATGACTGTATCACTGTGGCCTCTGCGTTGTGCTGGGCCTGTTCCCTGGAACAGTGTCCTGTAATTTCAGGATGTTAGGCTGCAGACCTTAGTCAGTTATTTGAGGTCAGAGCTACTGAGGCGCCTCAGCAGGACAGACCCCTCAAAAGCTGTGTTACATTTCAGGAAAATTGGCATGTGGCAAAATTCCAAAGAGAGGAGTGGCAATCAGGACCTCTGGCTGGCCAAGGGTGAAACAAAAACCTGCCTGTGGGGAGGTGCCTCACTGCCTTGCATGGTGGGGCTTCTGTAGCAGCAATGCCAGCTTTTGGGGCCACATCACAACACTCAAGGGAGCAGCACTAAACAGTGCAGCTACAGAACTCAATACCACAAAAAACCCACTAAGTAAAACTGGGAAGAAAGAAAGGGCTATGTGGGCAGGGAACATTTCATCAGTTTTCATCTCTGCTTTCCACAAAGCATTTATTTTCTCCAGATTTGGTGCTTTCTGATAGAAAAACAACTGTATTACTGTGTTCTTTATTATTATTAACAACTTTCACCTTTCTCATTACATCAGTAGGACGCTTCCCTGGTCAGGGCTGCTGTTTTTCTAATGAATGTGTCTCATTTGTCTGTTTCCCTCCTTCCCTTCTCTGCTTTTTGTCTGCTTGCTCTTTGGGTAGTAATTTGATGTATTGAGCTCTCACCACCTCCGCTGCCCCTGGGGCTGAAGTTCTGACGATGCTAAACAGTTAAAATGCAATGCAATTACGGGCAGTACAGAACAGCAGAGAATAAGCCGGCAAAAATTCAGTCGTGCATAACGCTGTGGAGACTGTGTGGCTGTCAGTCTCCAGCTCCAGGAGATAATTTGGGCTTTTTAAGAAGCAATAATTGAGCCTTTTGCATATGCTGCGGTTCTGAACTAGTCAAAAGCCTGCTTGCTCTGCACCCTGGAGCACCAGATGGATTGGATAGTCCCTGCAGGTCTTCGGGGGGCTTTCAGCTTTACACTTCAAGACTTTTCTAGCTCCTGTACTTGTAAGTTATTCTTTTGAGAGCTCTTATGCATACAGGCACCTTGTCTGAATTTAGCTGGCAAAGTGAGGAAGGAAATGTGAAGAAGAGCATACCAAACAAAATCCACGTAGCTTGGGGGAGCTCAGAGCCAGAGCTGAACTCTGCTGCTCACATCAACCCAAGAAAAAAACATTTGAGGGAGAAAGCCATATCAGACCTTCAGCCCTCCGAGTATGGTAAGTGCTGTGTGCTGCAGGTCAGGCTGCGGCCGCAGGTGTCCCATGCCAGCCAGTCTGATCACACTCACTTTCAGTCCTATCTTCATGAATCCCATGTGCACATTTCCAAAGAAGACTCAGTACTAGCAACCTCAACAAAGAAATGCTACTAAAACTTTTACTAAAGTAAAAACAGTAATTGAAGGGAGAATTTTTTCCCTGGGATTTAGCAGCTGACCTCATTGGAGCACACACCCGATGGAAAGGTCAGAGAGGAGGTGATTGCAGGTACCTGCAGCTGCTCTGCTGACCATCAGGGGTGATTGGACTTGCAGGTCAAATCCCAAAGGTGAGCTACAGAAATGTCTAAATGCTCCCGCTCTCAGTCAGAGCCCCTGCTGATGGGAGGGAAAGCACCTACTGATGACAAACTCCTTACCTGCCTCAGGCTTGCTGGGCTTGCTTACAACACTCTCCCTAGGTCCCTCCCTCACGTCCCCAAATGTGTGGGCATTCTTTTCAGACAGGGACAGAAAAGACTTAATCCTACTGTGCTACAGTTTAAGCTCAGCTAAGTGCTCTGCATGAAGGGCCTGGCCTGCACCTCTGGGAGATGAAATAAATGGGGCCAGGATGTGAACCAGACTGTGCTTTCATGCTGCTTAAGCCAGATGCTTTAGGAACTGTGGCAAGCTGTCATGCACCTGTGCCAGACAGTGCATGGCCCAGGGGCTGGGAGAGACTCCAGGTGCCCACCCCACAGGGAAGCTGGCCCGGAGGCACTTGTGTTCCCCATAACCCCAGTAATTTCTTTCAGGTGCCACTACTGTGTAATCACCAGGGAGATTTTACCTTGTGTACTGCCCTCCCTCTCTCCCAGGTAGGTTTTTTATTGTTGGGGCTGCTTTGCACCCTCCTAAATGCTTCTCTTGGCAAAGGATGGAGGCTTTGGAGCATCTTCTATCTTCCAAAAACTTGGAGATATCTGGGTCACCTTCAGTTGCCCAAGCTTGGCTGCCAGCTTAGGAGCAGGAAGGCTGAGCACTGGAAGGAGGGGTTTACTGGGGATCTGTGCAGTAGTTCAGTACATTTCATTTCCTGGTCCTTGGCATGGGATAATGATAGGCTTCTCCATATTGTCCTGTAGCCATTTTCCTTCCCTTCTGAGTGGTGCTGCTTTCATCTTCTCCCTCAAGCAGTCTGCTCTTGCCTTTTCTAAAAACACACAGTGTTACAAAGGGGAAAACATGCACCTCTCTCCAGGCTGTGTCTGCTGCCCTCACACAGCCATAAAGGTGTCTGCATGCTGAGAAGAGCCCTTTGTGAGGGGCACCACCTGGCTCTCTCCACACAGCCAACATCAAGCTCTGTACCCAAAACCATACAGTTCAAAACTCCATTTTAAGCTCAGTGTTCTAGGTTGGTGCCCAGCTGCCTGTTCCCAGCGCCCAGCCTCGAAACCTATACAAGATGCAATCTCAAGTGATGCTCGCCCCTTGAAACAGTTCCTCACAGCTCATAATTTTTAGACTTCTTTTAAACAGCATTTTAGCAGTTCTTTAGAACTTTGCTGGCCTGAAGCTGTAGCATGCACAGACCAAGACACAGCGAAGGTGATGGAATTCTCATCCCTGGATGGAGAAATGTGGAATGAGAAGCATAAATAGGAGCTTGGCAGGTAGGGAGGGGTCAGTCTGCTGCATCATGCAGTGTCTTGGGAGCAAAGGTAAGGGGTGGTTCTTGATAAATGAAGAATGCCAATATGCTGCATCTCTGCTTTCTGGGCTTCCAAAGCACAGAAAGAAACAATTTTTCTGTGCCTACAGATCAGTGATGGAATGAGCTGTTTGAGGATTGTCCCCTTGGTGGGTGTGCACCATATAGTCCTTGAAGGAGCTTTCACAGAAGTCATTCCTGTGCCATCTGTAGTTTGGAAAACCCATCCCTGCCTTTCTCCACGAGGCTCTGTTAAAAACTGCCCTTTTCAACACAGCAGGGCTAGGTCAGCTGTGGTGGTGCTTTGCGCACACTCTCAGTTTTCTGCCTCCACAAATGTTTTAAATTAAATCCAAAGTATAAGGAGAAGGAATCCTGACACTGAAAATGTCAGTGGGGTTCCTGCATCCCTGGGGCAAGCAGGTGTGAATTTAAGTGTATCCTCTGGGAGAATAAAATTAAAGTATGTGGCCCTCTATATTTTCCTGAATTGCACCAGGTGATCCAATAATATTGCAGCTGTCTGAGGGACTGCAGGACAGAGGTGTGGGTCTGAAGAGGAGAGAATGAGCCTTGTTTTCTTGCACTTGGGAAAAAAACTTGTTTGAAAAAACTGCCATTTTCTGAGCCTTGCCATGGGTTGCAGAATGGAGGTGACTTCTAGATCCAGAAATGTTGGTTTAAAATATTCCAGAGGTTTATTTTATTTCCCTCCTCATTAAATGAGGACACCTAAGGTGCTGGTTTACTGTGCCAGTTTTGGAACACTGTCATTAGGATTCAGCTGCAGTGCAAAGACAATGCACTAACTTTAGCTGAGCCTCAGTCATTAGGCACATACGGTTTTTATTTTCCGTAGCTGTGTCTGACATAAAAAATTAGTTATTTTGCCCCTGTGTGTTGGAAGCAGCAGGGATTAGTGTAGAGTATAAACAACATACCTGGTAGAGCAGAATAAGGAAAAGTTAATGACCTTAAGTACTGGAGAAAGAATTTTAGGTATTTGAGGTGGTGTTCAGGGAAGAAGAAACCATAACTACTATGGATCAAATAATCTCATGGCTTTCAGAGAACTCTTTCCAACAGAGCACATGAATACTTAGAGTCTCTGTTTTCTAAGAGAATATGAGTGATAGTATTCCCACGTTACCAAGGGGGGAAAACAAGAGTGAAAGAGCTTCACGTTTCCAAGGCATGGCTTATGCCTGTGGTGGAGACAGGGACAGCAGCCATCCAAGGCTCACTCTTGTTTTGCTCTGCAGGTTTCATGTCCAGGAAAACACATTTCAGGCCTGAAGTCCAGCAGATGAATTAGAAACCAAGGGAAGCTTCAAGGGCCAGTCATCTTTTTAGAGGCTAATATTGGGATAATGTTAATCCATCCTGTTTTATTTTTTTGGTTTTTATTTAAATTTAATTTAACTTTTTAATCGTTCACCCCTCCATAATTTTGTGGCTTACCTGAAGCCGTGTGACAGCAAGTGCCTTACCAGAAATATTTAGCAGGCAGACTTGTTACATCAGCCTCCAAATCTGCCTCTTCCCACCTCAGAGCATCAATGCCTTGTCAACCACTCCTGTGCCATTTGCTTTCATCTTCCATATTAATCCAAACTGGTCTGCTTTCAGCTAAGTTGACTTGTAATTTCCAGCACACTATAGCAAATTGCAAGAGAAATACTGAAAACTTCTGTAGCAGGTGTAAAACAGGCAAACAAATCAAAGCAGTGCTTTGGATCTGTTGCAAGAAGTAAAAGCACAGCTTCCCAAATATACAACCTATGAAATCCATAAACTGCAATAGAGAACTAAAGAATTCCTATCCTAAAAATGCCTGTTAAAAAGTTGCTTTACAAAATGAAGCAATGCTTTTTGTATTGAATGACTTGCAGCAAACTTTTGTATTTTAATCCAGAGAGACTAGAAATATCGGTGTAACAAAATAATCTTTTGAGTTTTTTCTTTCTCCTCAAGCAGCAAGAAATTTGGCATTCTGATTGCAAATGCCCTTAGATGAACCCTGGGTGCACCACATGCAGTGGTGGTGGGTAGGTAGCAGAGTCTGTGACGGCTTATTTTTCCTTGGGGTTTCCATCCCTAGGAAGTGAAAACTCCGCTGATGAAACAGAAGAATTTTTCAAGGGGAAATGCATGATGAGCCCTTGTGCACGGCTCCCATGCAGGGAAGAACATTTCAGCAACCCTTGAGCTTGAAGTACCATGGCCAGCTGGCAGATGTTCAACCAGAGTTTGGGAAGTGTAGGTCTCACTTAGCCCTGCAGGTGGTTAAAGGCTTGTGCCTTCAGCACGATGCTTTCTCCCAGATATATGGACAGGCATACGCCATTGGCACCCACTGGCCACGTCCCATGGAACTCCCTGTGATGGATGGGGCCTCTTGCTGCCAGCCCACGTCAGTACCCAGGGTCTAGGAGCTGCTACTGCTCCTTGTCCCCTCTGGAGACAATTTGTTTTTGCAGTGAGAAAGGTAAATGGTGACGATGATGATGATGAT
>WAAG01033428.1:2145-15075 GCA_013390105.1 Tichodroma muraria
CCAATATCACTTTTTAAAAATTCCAATTATGATTCTTAAAAAAACCATTCTTTTCAAAGAGAGGAGTAGCAAATGTTATAAATTTTTTTAGAGTAGTTAGGCTTTTCGTGCCAAAATTAAATTACTTTACCAGGAGTAAATCAAACTTTTACCAAATTGGATAATCATGAAAACAACAATTTTAGTAATAAAATTACACTGGGAAACAATTTTTCAAATTAAAATTATAAAAAATCTTCTTTCAAGTCTTGTTGACTAATATCACTAGAAATAAACAAAAAAAAATTAGTGCATAAGAATAAATTAAATATTCTAAAAAAAAAAGCTGAAAAATACAAGAAAACGCCACTTTTAAAATAATTTTGCAAACAGATTAAAATAATTATTGCTTTGTAGTGGGTTTACTTTATCATCTAATATTAAAAAAATATATTAGCCAGCTCAAGTGGTTTTGTTCTCAAAATTACTTTAGCATTTTTCAGTCTTTCTAGATATGTTACTGCATTGAAATTCACAAATAAAAGACCCCTGTCATCAGGCTCCCAAACGAGTATAAAATCATATTAATAAATGTTTTCTATTGTAAAAGGATAACATTAAGTGTACAAAGTAGATAAATTAAATACTTTACAAGCATATATGTTTCATGAAATAATTAGTGAATTGTAGTCATAATTATCTCACTTTATTATTAAAATAATTTAGAAGTTGTTTGGGGTTTCTACAAAGCCCACTTTTTGATGAGCTATGCATTTTTGTGAGAATATATTAAAATCCTGAATTGATTAGTTTCCACAAGATGAAAAAATAGTTACCATCATTTCTTCCTATTTCTTTGTAAAAGTTTATTAATATAATTTTTTCTCTCCTGTTTCTGTAGATTAATAACCTTAAGATGTTGTGGAAAGCTCTGGTAACAATCTGATAATCCACAACTGTCCCTTTTATTACTAGGAAACTGGATTTAGGAATGCAAAAATCACTTCCAATTTCTTGTTCCCAAACTGCTGGTATTAAAAAGTTTCCATAGCAACTACAAAGCATAATAGCAGTCCCCAAGTAACTCTCCAATAATAGCTAAAAAAAAAACCATCCCTGATATTTAAATGCTTAATATGTTAGCAAAACTTTCTTAAACAGTAGAATGAATTACTCAATTTTCAGACATTGAAATTTTAAGTTCAGATGGTTCTGGAAGGCAAAGCCTAGTTTGCATCTGAACACAGACACACTGTATCCATTCTGTGTCCTCTAACAAGTGGGACAAACTCAGAAGAATGCTTTTTAAAACATCATGAAAATATTTAAGCTGCTTCAATGGAATTGTCTCTCTTGCATCTATCAGCGAACAACCTTGGTTGTTATCTTGGCACAGTTATAAACATGGTTTTCTGTCACTTCAGGTCTATGACCAAGCACTACCTCACAGTTCTGTTTCAAGAAATTATTTGGTTTTCCATTCCTGTCAAGAAAAAGAGCTCTTTGTTTTAATGCCTTCTATATTATCTGCCCTATATATTAAAGAAAACAGAGATACTGTCTTTTCTTGATTTTTCTTATCTTTAAGAGCTCAGAAACATGAAATGCTGATTGTTTCCTAATGACAAGATAACTACACAACATATTGCCATTTATAAGTAACATTTTGAGGCATTTCACCCAAATGTAACAGAAGACGGAACAAAAAGAAGCAGGAACTAATAATGTCATTGTGCCATTTCTGGTCCAGTGACATAATTTAATGTTTACACATTTTATATACATTCATTTTTTAAAAATCTAAAAACAAAAGTAAAATTAGAAATTTTTCTTGTAATTCTTTTATTCACCTTCACTGCAGTTATCAGATACCTTTCCAGAAGAGATTTTATTTTTTTATGCACTGCAAATTGCTATTAGTCCATAAAGCATTGAATCTGTTTCACCCTGCAAACTCACCGATCTTTCTTTCTTACGGTATTTGAATCCAGAGCACTGCATTTGTGATTCCACACATGGAATGAAACCACATCTTTTATCAGCAAAGTGTGCATTTATGTGTAAACACATAAATGTATGTCCAACTTTACTCTTATAAGCAATCCCATATAATTTCTTGTATTTGCTTTGGTTTACTTGCATGAGTAAATCTACGCATTCGTTTAAGCATTTGCAGAACTGAGTACAAGGAATGCATAGTTTACTTCATATAGCTAAATATATATGTGGCAATTTCACAGGTCATTGCAGTATATATATTTCTGCAATGGTCCATAGAGTTTACAGTCCCTTTGAAAACTAATGCCAGGATCTTGTGAGCACTTACTGGTGTCTGTAATCACACTCATGTGAGTACTGCTTGACTGTTCTCAAGAGTAAGTCACTGAAACACGTAAGTATTCGCAGGTTCAGGACCTAAAATTGTTAATACCATACAAGTCCTGTACAAATGCTGCGTTAAGGCGCCATCCTGAAAACACTTACTCCCGAGTATGCAGCAGCTGTGCTTATTTCTGGGACTAACCCCTTTGAAATGAAGAGCAGTAAGCAGTAAAGTCACTACTAAATATTTAAACGACTGTACTCTGAAATGTGTTCCCTCATCCTTTCAGACAGGGAGACAAGGGGAAGGTTAGAGTTCGAAGAACTTAGTCTCTCATGTTTCCTCAGTGATGGAAAGCAGTCTGAAGCCACAGATTATCCTGAACAAATGTTCTAGCGGTGTCCAAATCTAGCTCTAACAAACGAAGAGTAGGAAACTATTAAAAAAACAACATCTCACAACCCTCATCTTCTTGAGGAAATAATCCTCTATCAGACCTAAGCTACAAAGTACTCATAAACTGCTGATAATGACCAGTTTCTTAGGGATTATTAATTAAGAAAAACATTTTTACAGAAGCGTCCCATAAAACCCCAAGACTCAGATGGGTAAGGCACATAAAAGTTGCACTTGGGAAAGGGTAATGAAAATCCATTAGCTTTATGTTCGTCCTTGCCTGCCATGGTAACCTAAACCAGACTACAAGAGAAGCTACACTGGCAGCGCAGTAGTGACTGTGCTGCCCTGGGCAGCTGTGCCTCTCCCGAGCACCCGCAGCCGCCTCTCTCAGCGTTCCCTGGAGTTCAGCAGGCACGTCTCCGTCACTACCACAATCTGTCACTCTTGCCTGAGGATGCTGTCTCGGCACCCATGGCTGTGAGAATAACAGTGCCTGGTGGCACATACTGTTGGACCTAGTGGAGTACTTCTGTTTTACACACTTTACCGAAGCAGACGTTTCTGTTTGCTTGCCCTGTTTGGTTCTCATTGTGAGCTTTATCTTGGCTCAGAGATCAAATACAAGCCTGCAGAGCCAGTGAGTGCAGACCAGAATTAAAACAAGATGCCCGTACAGCATTTGCCCGTGACACAGTTCACCTTACTAAATATTTTATCAAGATATGGATTAAGAAACTGAAAACATGAATGCTTCTTTCTGTGTTGTTTTATAGCATACAGTTTTGTGACTTCTTTTTTTTTTTTATGTGCATGAGTTTATAAAAAACTTGAACACATCCATAGCGGCTACACCAGGGCTACAAGTATAGGCTCCTGAAATACTAAAATTCTAAAATTATGTGCTGGTCAGTAGTAGGCTTCATGTTGCACAGGACCAGACAGAGAGATACTGCATTTTTATCCATGATACAAGAGAGAAATTCTGTGTAGAAACAACATTACTACTTGGTCAAAGTACTTTAACTCAGAATTATGCTTTCAGTTTCGAAAACAGAATTTTTTTAAAAAAATTAGATCTACAAATTTTTAAAATATATTTTTATATATACACACACATATATACACACACACATTTCTAACATCTTCTAAATATTTTGGAATTGAGAAAACAGTACTCTGTCTTGTAAGAAAGATATGGTAATAATATTCCTAACGTATCATTGTTAAGAAAATGAACCCTGCTCTACTTCTAGGAAGGTTAACTTTTTTTTTATAAGAAGCAGCAGAGTCTCAAGTTCACCAAAAGTGTAAATCTGAATCCCTATGACATCTTTGTGATTCATGTAGATTTATTTCACATTCTCCGTAGAGCTGTTGTTTGGGGGATTTTTTTATGTCTGTGTTTTGGATTGCTAAACAACGCAGCATTGGTTCTCATTTTAAAATAATTTAGAGATCCTTTAAATTTTTCTAGTGTCTGAATGAAAATTATAGTACTAAAGCAGTACTTACAAAAAGCTTTGAACGTTCAGCAAAGGCACAGAAACATGCACTACGTAAGGAAGGCTCTGTATGTGTATGCAATTTCATGAGTGTGCCATTATTAGCTATAATTTATTTGCATACAGATACGTTTTTCCCATAAAGCCTATCTTTAGCTGTATTGTTTCTCTTTGTATTTTGGGATGTTACTTTGTACTTTGTCAAAATTTTCCCTTTCCTCCATTTGGCATGGAGCCAAACAGAAATATGTCCACAACTGTGGGATATCTTTAAAGAATGAATTCTTAAAAAGTGGTGGTTTTCCAAATGATAGAAGATGGCACTAAATATTAAAAGGCTGTCCCTGGCACATTTCAGCTAAAATTAAAGGCTTTAATTAATATAGTCTATTATTTCTTGAAAGGTAAAATTTCAAAACACACCCTTTGTATAGACTCACACATTTAACACAAACAATTTTGCCATCCACTAGAGCTTCCTAACACAGGGGCACAGACGACTAGGATTTTTGTTTTGAAGTACCAGGTACCGCTATTCAGCTTCCTCTGAAAGTTACTATGTTACTGTTGTTTCAGATGGTAACAATGATAACTTCAACGTGGGAGTTCTGAAGCTTTCTACAAACCCTAAGTAGAGGGCCACGGCAATGGAAGCCTATGGCCACCACCTTTAAGGAAGGCATTTGATCATATCATGTGTGAACACAGTTCCTTTTATAGATAGGGGTAGGATCGGTTTTGCTCTGATTTGTTTCGTTCAGCACTCAAATGCAACAGAAATAGGGCTCCAGTTGGGAACTGAGCTTTATATTTCCATATGAATGCACGTGGCACCAGATAACGTAAGGTTCCTTCCAGTTTTCGTTTCCAAGTGCATAGGCCTACAACAAATAGAACATCAGAAATGCTGGCTGCTACACTCCACAGAGGTGATCAGAAAGCAGGAGTGAGAGGGTGCCCAGACTGACGCAGCTTTGCGGTCTGTTGTACTAGAGGCACATTATTACATTAATACAGCAACGTTTAAGGAAAACATTTGGCATAGCACAGCAAACACCACAATGTACAGCCCACCAAAGGGTCCATCTCAACAAGTCCCATGGCTCTGGCTTCCACAGGCCCTCCCACTGACTGACACTGCGAAAGCATTTCAGGTACAGAGACAATTCCTTCTACAGGCTCTTCCAGGAAACCTTTCTTTCTATTACTTCCCACCGGGGAAATCCAGTGTCATACAGGGATCCTCTTTGGACTTTTAAATCTCTCCCTTAGTTAGAGTTTCATAACATAAACTGTGCTGCATCATTTGCACTGTTGTGAAGGAAAGTAGCTGCTTTTTTTTCTTTCTTGCCTTTTTTTTTTTTCTCTCACAAATCAATAAAAGAATAAAGAGAGAGATGCACGATTCCATCTACTTCCATCCAGTCTAAACTGTGGAAAAAACCCACTTGGTTCTGTGCAACACCCCAGGGAGACTGGGATGTGCGTGTGTTCCCCTTGGCTGCCACGCCTGCACTCCTGCAAGCAGATGTCCTGTTAAGTTGCTTGGACTTGATACACAGCAGCTTGGCGAGCAGCCGAATATGATATATTGGTATTATTAACTAACTTCTATACTTTAAAAAATAAGCAGGCATAAAGTAACAAGGATCTAAAGCACTAGTAAAAAGTGACTTAAAGAAGGATTTGCACATTCAACGGCAGACACTTTTTTACAATTATCAGTCCAAAAACTTCATGTTCCTTCTCTATAAACCTTGTTTATAGTCAAGGACTATTAAGTAACAATGCTACTGCTGGTAAACAGTAGCAATTCTAATTAAAACTTTTTTTCTCAAATGCTGTAGTCCTACAGCAAAATGTCTATGTATAAAAACAGGTTAAACTGTACTAATTTTATTGTCTGCTTAAACAATCTTTAGAACAGAAAATAGTTTTTCTTTCTATAGTGTGTGTGCTTGAAGAAAGTGAACATGGACAATGTCCCAAGGAAGAACTTCATTAAAATACATCTAATAACAACTTTTTAAATATTATTATTTTTTTAAATCCAGAGGGGTGAATAAGAAGGAGATCAAACCACCAAAACAGGAATTTCAATTTCTTGCTTAAAGATTTGGGGGGAGGATGGAGAACTCACTTTATATTCATATCTTACTCGTATGCCTTTTCATCCTGCTCCCTGCCTCTTTCTACTTCTGAAGTAAGCTACTTTTTGCTGACAAGTCAAAACATTTCTGTTCAAAGCTCAGTTGTGGGTCTTAGAGAAGATTTTGCATCTGAACAGCAGTTCATTCCACTCCATTTTATAAAGGGAGTATCCCACACTTCAGAGACTATGAGTCATTGTGCCATTGCAGCTGTGACTCTGAGACTAGATTATTATTTTTTTACCATATATGCAAAAACATTGTTTCTTAGGACCATGTGCTAGTCTTTATTTATTGGTATGATCTAAGTATTTCCAGAAAATCCCATCTGCTGCTCAGGGGTTTGGAGAGAGGGCTCTTTCTCATATATGTTCCCCCATCCCTCTTAGCACACACTCTACAAAACCTCCCAACAATTAGGAATGGCAGAGGGAGAAATTTTTGCTAGATAAAATGAATCTTGAAGATACTTTTCATGCCAGAACAAATTTCCTTCTTCTAGGATCAGCATCGCTCTTCAACATTTTAGGTCCATCTCTAAACCCTTAACCCTTTGTTAGCACTAAACCCGGAATGAAACTGGAAATGGGATGTGCTGTTTCAATTATAAATGAAACTATTTTAAACAAGAGACAGCACAAGGACATGAGAATCTTCACAGTACAGACTAAGCCTTTCTGTTTAAGGCTTCCCATGTGATTTTCAGAGCTTCAGTTCATACCATACCACAAGTTAATTCACCTTTCAAATAAAGGGTGGAATATTTCACATAAAGCATGAAGAAAAAAAAAAAAAGAAAAGAAAACAAACAAACACTTAAAGAAACACATGCATCCAAATGTTTGAAATCAGTGGCACATCCTCGGCCAGTCCCAAAAAAACTGCCAGTTAGGCTTTATACTGCTTATCAGTTTTCTTGGGGGTATATTTGGGGAGTCTTTTTGTGGTTTTTTTGGGAAGCTTTTGTGTGCATTTTTGATTGTTTGGGGTTTTTTTTAAAGACACAACTAGATTATTCTACATCTTGGGCGGCTGAAAGGAACATTTATTTGCACAGTTATGGCAAATGCAACTGTTAGTCCTCTCCTTTGCAAAGAGGAATTCTAGAAGTCACTTTTACTCAATTTGCCATGAAGTTTCGAAAATAATTTTCATATGTTGAATTGTGGCTTTAATCTAAAGTTGGTCTTGGAAATAAAAATTGACAGTTAAGTCTCAGAAGAATTTGCAAGAAACAAAATAAAGAGAGAATTAAAATAAAATAAACAAAAATAATTTGCAAGAGACAAAATAAAAATGTGAACATGCAGTAACATGAAATGTAATTAGCTATGCATGGGGACATCATCTCAGACAAATGAACAGCACCAAAGCTACAAATAACAGAGTTAAAAACCAATACCTTCCTTATTCTTATATTGTTCCATAACATTATTGGACTTTTTCAGGGAAACAAACAATAAAAATCAATACAATACATCAACAATCAGAAAAATTGCACTATAATTTACTTGTCTATAGTAACATAAATTATTATCAATTGTAATGGACAACTGAATTGCAATGTAAATTAATATAAGTTATGGCTTAATTTATATTAAATATATTAATGAGAACAAAAAATATTTAGGATACAGCCAACTACTGAAACAATTTCTTCTTGAACAACTTTAATACCAGAGTTTTTAGAATACTATTAGAAATAAGCATATGTCCTGACTTTATTATTCCATTTATCAGTTTCATTTATTATAAATTTCAGATTAATTTTTGTGGGGTTTCGTTTTGTTTGGGATTTCTCTTTGTGTGTTTTGGTTCTTTTTAAAATGATGAATGAATGAGAAGAGGAAATTATTCTCCACTACAGACTATCATATATCAAACATTACAGTAGCATTAGTTTTGCAATTCTCATTTCAGAAGACTCATAGACTGAAAGAGCTAAGAGTTATAGAAATATTTGTCTCCACATGACAGAGCCTGATTTCTCGCACTAACATTAAAAATCAGCCTCTGATCAAAGTTTATGCACCAATGTGAATCCCGCAGACATACAAGATGTACGGCCCCTTTCCTAGACCTTAGCGAGCCGCACAAACGTCCCTCAGATCTGCCGGGTCGGCGCACGGTTGTCCGTGCCACTTAAACCGCGCGCGATGGCAGCTGGAGCGGAAGGGCACGGGCAAAGCCGCCGTGCAGGGCAGCTCGAGCACAGGCAGGGGTCTGGGTGCAGCGTCGCTGCTGAGGGTGAAGCAGGAGAGGCAAGACAGGGATGTGTGCACATGGGCCCACCAGTTATATTATTCTATACCCTTGTATACTCCAAATCATTTAATACAACGGCACTGTATAGAGCCAAGTTACGGAAACAACTGGCAGGTTTGAGTGTTCTTTATTAACACAGATTCTGATCCAAAGTTATTTTTAACCTTGAGATACAAATAAATCCTGTATTCAATTTTTAACATATCTTTTCCACAAACTGAAGCACTTTCTTTATATTTGATACAATAATTCAAGCATTTTTGCTGTGTAATATCAAATGTTCTTTTACTAATATGTTGAAATTAAAGTAATTTAAATGCTATGTTGGCACATACCAAAAGAAAGACTAATGTGGTAGCACAACTTTGATTTTTGCTACTCAAATATGAAAAGAATCAGCATCTTAAGCGTATCAGCCAGCTGTTCCTTAATCACACCCACTTGACCACTTGTCCCACCAGTGGCCCACTCAAGCTGTAAAAGTGCAGAACCTAGAAATTAAGAAGCCCGTCAAAAGGTATATTTCCAAATGAAAAGGCTTAAGATGAGCCTTCTGAATCAATATTTAACCATCTAAAATAAAAGCACCTACATTTCCAGTACGTTATTTGCAGAAGGTCTGAACACTGCTGAGCCCCTTCTCTGAGAGACACCGTTCAGCACCTTTGAAAGAAACAGGATGAACTTAATTAGGTCTGAGCGGTGAATTTAAAACCCTAAGATTTAAAATTATGAAAACATGTAATTTCCATACAATACACCTAGAAATGTGGGAGGGGGAGATGGGAAGGAGTGGTGCAGAGAGGATGACAAAGGAAAGGAAAAAGCCACCCCAAGTTCCAGTTGAATAATTTAGAGAAATTAAATGCATTATATATTATGACACACTACTTAGAATCTATCTTTTTGTTAGAGATAAATTATTTCATTTACCAATTTCCTGAACCTGTACTAAATGTTCATCTGAGGTTATTACATTGCATTTTATAAATATGTGAAAAGAAAAAAATATGAACTGCTCAATCTACTTACAAAAAAACTGAAAATCATGTTCCCATTTTCTAATCTTTGTTTTCTTATGTCTTATAATGTGTCTTTGCAGAACTAAGTGAAGTATAAAACAAGAGATTCATGTTGTTACACTTGGAAATACTGTTGTAATAAAATGAAGACATATATTCTTCCCTCCAAGTAAATTTGAATAGCTTTCACTCTCTTTAGTGGAGTGTATTGCTTCTAATTGCACAGATAATATGTCTGGCTTGTTGTTTATATCCAAGAGAACAATTTCACTTGACCTTCAAAAGATAACATCAGAATTAATTTCTAATAATGTTGGTTATTCTTCTCAAAAGTAGTGATGTAAAAAAACTTAGTTTTTGAGCTACAATTTTATTCATTCTCAGGTTATTCCTCATGAAAAGAAAACTGATAAAATATTCTGTTTTGTTTTTTTTCCTTAATATCTCCTCCCACATCTCATTTCTCCTTTGTTCTCTATCTTCCTCATATTCACCCTTCCAAAGTCAAGGAAAAGGTTGTCTCTAGTCAAATAGTCTCAGCACTGCCACTACAAATCATGTACGTACCACTTAATTTACAAAATGTTTATGAACACTTTCTTTCCTAAGTGAATGCATGAAAAAATATTTTCTAGCTTCTAAAAAAAAATTAGAAATTTGTCTTCATTGACAGAATTAGCTCTCAGGTTCTGAAACAAGATACTAATCATCCTTTAAAAGTGCAGCTTTTTTTGCCTTTGTTCTCTTCTTCCCCCCTCCCTCCCAATATATGTACTGCAAAAGCAGCTCATTTCACAAATGTCTGACCTTAATAAAAACCCTTCCACGTTTGTCATATTTCTCTTAGTAAAAGCTTTCATTTACACAATATGCAAAAAGAATTTGACTTTAAATAAAGAATTAAAATTACTTCTTTTTTATTAATAGTTCAATCAAATTTTGATAGGAAGGAATTTTAGGATAGGAAGAAAAGTTTTTCACCAAAACATGTATAATCCTGCACACGCACACAGAGCTAATTTGTGAAGATCTTTTTTTCTGGCATAAATTAATAATTTCATGTCCCACACATTAAAAATGGTAATAAAAAATGTCTCTAATAATACCAATTTCTAATGTCACATCCACAAATAATTAAAGAATGCTGGATATGTACAAGTACATAGCATTTACAAATCAACAAAAAGCAAACCTCTCTTTTGTAACTTCTTCTATTAACAAAATCAGTTTCACCTACCTATTTTCTGTAAATACCCAAGAAGTACCAGCAGGAAAAGAATAGTCCAACAAATAAAATACAGGAATAAAGGGTCACTTCTAATTTTAAAATAAGCTAAACAATATTAAAAAGTTCCCAAGAGGTGCCAAGCAACTAATAGTTGCAGACAATATGAAGGCTATTTTCAAAGTCAAAATACAATCTTGAAGAAGTAATAACAGAAGACAACACCTTGCATTCACAGTCAAACTCACCAAGTTTCTTACTTAGTAAGAATTTCTAGGAGACAGACACGAAAGTGTCTTAAGAACTGAACAAAGTAAATACCATATGATTTAAATAAGAAACATATCTCAAAGCGTATCTTTAATAAACATTTATTATGTGCTTAGAAAGAGTGTTTACACATAAACTTTGATGTATACTATCTCTATATCTCTGCATCAGTACATTAAAATTAACTGTTGATGTTGAGAACAAAAACATTTTATTGATATGAATTACCTTATTTCTGTACAACATGAAAGCATAGATTGAAACTAGCTTTCATAACAAAACTGGTTTTTTGAAACTCAGAAACATGTATTTTTCAATGTAATTATAGTTGAACATTCTGTTAAAAGAACATTATGTTTATAAGGGCACTGGTTTTGTGCTGTTGCATTTCTTCCATTAAATTCACTAGGTTTTCCATATTTCATATTCTTTACAGCTAGAGCCTTAGAAGCTTTATCACTATTTTGACTACTGGAATCCCAAATATGTACAATATTTGAATTACTAAATTACTACATTTTATGCTGAAAAACAAGAAAAATTGTTTTACAAACATTTCATAAAAAAATAGAACTGTAAATGAAGTGTACATTTTTCACAACTAGTGTAAGACTCAAAAATATTCTTCAGCACTTCATTTCTACTGAATAAATATTTTGGAAGTGCTTCAAATTTCTACTCAAAATTCTCACTGAGGATTTTGAAAGGTTCTATTTTATTTGCTTTATTTAATACAAATATCATCAAAAGTGAGTAGGAAAGGAAAACAAGCTTACATTGCTGGACATTAATGGCTTTCATACCTCTGAAATTATATGTAATAGAGTCAGATTCTGAAAATCTTACTACAAAGCTTGCCACTCTCTTAACTTCACAAGATTTTTGTCTTCTTCCTCTCCTTGACCTCCAGTGTGACTCTTAATACTTTATGTTATTCCTATCCTGCCGAGCTTCTTCCTTATTGATTTTTATTCAACTTCTGGGCTTGTAAAATTATTCCCTCTTCTGTGTTTTTGACCTGCCTGTAGGTGGTACCCCAAAATGTTTCTTCCTACATATAAATGGAGCAGTCAATATTCAACAAGGTACATTATTTTGGGGAAAGCTTATGTATCTAGTCTGCCAGAGATGTGATCTTGGTATAATTCCTTTGAGATTGGGGAGCTCATGAAAATGAGAAACAAACAAACAAACCCCCAAAACCAACAAACCAAAAAAACACATAATCAAACAAACCAACCAACACACCTCATATTATTCCACCCCACCCCGAATATTTGGACGTCTTTGGACTCATTTTGATTTTCAGAAAAGTTTTCTCATTTACTTTGCTGTGTTGTCTGGCCAACTTGTGAGCTGCATTTCTCACTTTAAGAACAGGATACACAAAGACCTGGCTTCATTCACTTCAGGTCAAAAATCGTCCATCGCAACTTTAAGGTATCCAGTTAAAACAGGCACTTTTTTCAAGGAGTATTTTGCATTCAGTTTGACAGAATTCCCAAAGACTCCACAATTTTTCTTGCTTTGTTTGTTATATACGGGAAATATGCTACTGAGTCATAGCAGAGTGACATATATAATAAGGAGCTCACATATATTACAGTCCGTAAGCAATTTGAATTCCTTTTGGATCTATACTGGAAAGACAGTGAAATGGTGCAGAGCACAGTTATCTGTGTGGTGCTATATTCCAACATACACGAACTATTTCCAACTGTAATATTTGAAAGGTCTCACCAATCTGCTGCCAATTACAGTCATGGGCTATAAAATCATCTATACTCATATTTAA
>WAAG01033435.1:5326-22113 GCA_013390105.1 Tichodroma muraria
CGTGAGCGGCCCGGGCTGTGGCACCGGCCCTGTCCGCGTCCCCATCGCCGACCCCATCCCCGTCACTCCCCAGCCAGGAGCGGCTGCAGCGGGGGCCGGACTGCTCGGCTCCGTGCAAAACGAGGCACACGCGTTTGTAACTGATGAGCTTACTTTGTATTAATTATATCCTAGCATAGGTTAGAAGATTTACTCCTTTATCGTGGCTGTCCCCTGCTCCCTCCCCACCCCCGTGATTTTGGCCTGTGAGTCCAAAGTGGAGCACTAAAAAATTACAGTTCTCCCTTTGCCAGTTCCAGGCATAGCGATGCTCAGGGTTTAGGAGGCATTTCACGTGCCCAGCTTGCGCTTGGACGCGTTCTCGCACAAGCAGGCAGCTGCCTGCCTTGCCTCCTCGCTTCTCTGAGCCTCAGTCTCTGCCCCCCAATAACCTGTTGGCAGCAGAAGGCAGAGGCACCATCTGCTTTTGAAGAAAATGCAAGAGGTCTTGCAGCAAACCGTCTAATAATCTTCCCGGAAGAAATTCCTTATTGAGCTCTAGGCTGTAGTGATTTATTCCTTGTCTTTAAAAGATAAGTTCTAACATGAAGCTTGTGGAGATCTCCTTGTTTTGGAAGAAGTGGGTGTGCAATACCTTCTGCTAAAATCTGTTTCCTTTGCCAGGTTTTAACTGGGACAAGCTTTGTCCTTTGCTGTTGTTGACCTCGTGCTAGTTGGTTTTTAGTGTGTGTTGAAAATGGCATCCTTCAGTTCATTAGTCTTAGGAATAAAAAGACATGTCTTTACCAGTTTTAGAATGTTTCATTTTTATTCCTTTGCGTGTTTTTCCCCATATTACAAAGTCTGCCTGTACTTTCTTTGCTGTATTTTATATTACATTTTCCTTTTTTTGTTACTGTTTGAATTTTATTTTTCCTTCCAGTTTATGCTTTTTCAGTATTCTTACTCTTTTACCATCCCATACCACGCACACATGCCCATGTTCACACGCTTTGTTTCTGCTTTTCATAACTGGATATTTTCTACAGGTTCTTTTAATGTATTTTCTCTCTTTGTGAAGTATATGTTATCCAACATATAGATACCATTTTGGTTACATAAAAAGTACAGAGTCCATGTATTTGGGCTTAGGACATAATTTACTAGTGTAATTATATCAGTATGATGTCATAACACGGGGTTGTAATGTCTGCAACTGAATGAAACTCAAGCTTTTCCATCCAAGAAACGAATATACCACAGTGATGAAATCTGGGACACTGCCACCAAGTCCTTGTTTTTCTTGATTCATAGATGCTTTTTACTGTAGATCCCTCTGAACTGTGTCACAGGAATTTGAATACTGGTCTTTCACATTATAGACAACAGAGACAAAATAAGAAGAATGTTCTGATATTCACTACAATTTGTCATTTCTAGTCTTATGAAAGCATAGGACCCAATTACACCTCCTTTAACCAAATTACTTCCTGGGCATTTTACTTTCAGCTGGAAAAAGAAAAATCACCCAGTTTAGGGTGATTAGTACTCCAGTTCAGATATTAAGACTTCAAATCTGCTTTTATTTTCTTCTGTAGAAAACCTTGACATTTAAAAGAATAAACAAGCCTGAAATTTTGGGGGAAAAGCATTGGTGAGCCATGTGTAAGGTGATCAGTCTGTTTTGTGTGAACATAATTATTTGGTATGAACCTGATTATTCTAGTGTTAGGTTATTCTGCTGGTGGTTGCCACACCTAAACTGGCCAAGTTCACCAAGCTCTGGAAAAAAAGTTAGATGTTGATCTGATAGTGAAAAATGCCTGTAACTGCCTCTAGAAGGAATCACAAACTGTGTTGCTAAGTGCCATCTCTGAACGTTAAGGGAGTTTCCCATTCTGCTACTCACAAAACCGTGTTTCACAATTCCATCACCTACTCACTGAAATTGTTGGTAGGCTAAGCAAAGCCAGATAACATTAGATACAATTCAATCTCCCTTGAGCTTTAAAATTTAAACCTTTACAGATGATCTTATCTTCAACAATATCCTGGAAGATGATTTATTGGTATCAGTTCTGTTGTTAAATGTCGAGAAACAAGACCCAGATATTAAGGTCAAAGATCTAGATCCAAGTAAGGATTTAAGCACCTGAATTCCTAGAGTGAGGGACTTTGATTGGAAGCTTAGGCATGCTATGAAGTGCATGTCATGTGGAGACCTAAGCAGCGCATAATAGGATCCATGGCCGTCATCAGTCTGTGCAGAAAGTTGATTACAGTTAGCAGACTCAATATGTATTTGTGTAGTGTCAGGTAAACCAAAACACTGAGAACAGTGGCCTAAGTATGGTCTTACAAGTTCTAATTCTGTATATCAGAAGCATGTGTCCACTTGAGACCCACAACCCACAGATCTCTCTCAAAGTTTGGTAACACACTTTTAAAAATGTGGCTAGAGAAGATACCAACTGACTTCAGAGGACTGGATTAGACATAGATTCAGTTTGTTGAGGGTATCAAACTCATACTTTCCATCACTGAGGTAGGTAACCTGCAGGGTAGGAGTAATGAACATCTCTCATGTTGAAGGTGCATTTTTGTAGTAATTGTTTAATGTGGCATAAAAAAATAATTAGCTTAGATTACAGTTAGACTAGTTTAGACAAGTAGACTTGTTTAAATTTCAGGTCCTCTAGATGCATGCCTTTTTCCTAACAATGGCCATGACCTTCTGCATCTGTCTGCATTTGCTCAAGGAAATGGAGGCTTCCTTGAATCCTGCAATCCTTTCCAACCTCAAGTGAGAAATGTAGTAGTTCCTCTCCATGCCTGTCTCTATTCTTGCAGGGCTCCTTCTTCTTCCTCTGCCCCATTGGACTCCTTGGCTTCCCTCACACAGAACATAAGGCTGCACAACATCTGACTGGTCCACCTCAGCAACGTGTCTGCATGCCTGTGCTCCACTTGTTCCATTCCTTAACTTCAGGTCCTGCCCAGAGAGGGTGTCTCTTACCACCAGAAAAGGAGGAATCACATTGAGTCAGCTTGTATTCTGAGCTAGATCTTGAGGATTTTTTCTGGGTGGCAGTGGGCATTGTGTTTGTGGTGTGATTTACGGAGTCTTCTGCATCATGCCCTTGCAATGATAGTGAAACAAGTTCAGATGTACACTAACTAAAGCAGGTTTCAGTTAGTGAAGCAAGCAGTTCAGTTAGAAGTTCTTCTCTGCTCCCCAGGAGATTCCTTCTTGTGGATTTGGTTATACTTTTTGCCTCTACAAGTCAGCAAGAATGGCAGATACAGAAGAAGTAAGGATGGGGAAAACTTCTCCCAAGCTCTCCCAACCTTCTCCAAACCCCCCTTTGTGGTTCAGGGTCTGGAGCCAGGTCTAATTCACCAACAGATTTATTCTACATATTTCTACTCGTTTTTCCCTTTACCTGTATTGGTTTTTAGTCTCACAGCACTCTGTGACAAGCAGTAGAATCTCCTTTTGTTTTCAACCAGATTCATTGAAATTTTATGTACCTTAGAGTTTGTATTGAAAGACACAGAAGCCCCCTTTCCACTCTCTTTTTAAAGAGATGATTCCACTCGTGATTTTTAAAGATCTCTATAACATCCCTTTAGGTGATCTGTTTTCATACTGAATTTTACTCAGTTTTGCCCCATATGAAAGCTGTTGTAAGCTTCTCTCTTGCAAGCATAGGCAGGATTAGTCATGGCATTTGCTAACTTTTAAAGTCTCATTTTGCAAATCATTCTTCTTTTACAAAAATAAATCTCAAAACTTCATGTGAGATATTACGTTCACTCATAAGATTTGTCCACGAAAATAACTTGCAGAATCTCTGATACGTGTCTAGTATACGTCGTCATTCAGTAAACCAAACTAGTAAATAAGGAGAAGCACATTTTTTCCAATGGTTCTAAAACATATCTGCTGACTCCAGAGGTGTGTGATGTTCAAGACTCTGCAGATTGTGGAGGAAACAGAGTTTTAAGGAAGAGACTCTTGCATCAAGCTGGAACACTATCATCTTTCATCTGCCTCTAAGTTTTCTCTTTCCTCTGTTTCCAGTCTTCACCCATCAAACTCTCAGTCTCCCTTCCAAAATACATCCTTTGGTTCTCAGCTCTGTCTCTACATATTTTTTTCCAATCTCCTTCCCAGGCAAGCCTAGCTAATTCTACTCCCATGACTCTGTGCATCCTATTCACATTTCTCACACAATGTCCATCTCTTTTTTCCTTCTGAATCCTGGTTTGCCCTTAATTTCCCCTGAGAGCTCCTAATCCTGTTATCCACTCTTCTTTATGTCAAATTCTCTTTGCCAGAGCAATTCTAATTTTTACTTCCTGCCTACTTGGTCACTGTCCAGTCTTTCCTCAACAATTCTCAGACACAGCTTCACCCTAGACCAGCAGTTCTGGCTTGGCCTTTCCCCCCTCATTTGGTGAAGTTCTCAGTCTGTTTGTATGTAACTTGGGTGGCCTCTGCCTCTGTGGCACTTGGGTGCAGGCAGGGACAGCACTGAGAGAATGGCAGAAATAAGGTACTGTGGCCCCCCATCTGGTCCTTGGATGGCCTGAAGGGGTCAAAGCATGCTGTCTCTCAGGAAGGACAGCATCCATACAGTGTGTTCAGTGAGCCAGGATTTGTACATTTTAGCTGGTAAAATTGGGTTCTGTATAACGCCTTTACAAAGGGATTTATCAGATGTTTGTGGCTTTGCCAAATTTGAGCCAATTTTCACAGTAGGAGGAGAAAAGTCATGTCCATAGCTCAAATGCTACTCATGACCTTATCAAACAAATCCCCGCTCTAAGGCCAAAAGTAGTAAAAATTAAAAGGATTATGAGCAGCATAGCAGAATAGCAGATTTTCTATAGCTATATTCCCTAAAAGAATGCAGTTAAGAAATTTCAACCCTCAATTTTAAAATAAGCAGGGGCAAGACAATAAAGACAAGCTCTTTGAAATTTGAAGTGAAAATCTACTAATAAAAATGGGCTTTGATACTAGGTAATGCTACAGTTCTTCCCTACAATTAGGGCTGTGTTCACAGTGGAAACACAGCTGAAGGATGAGTTAATATTTATGTGGGGAAGCCTGAGAAACCTGTGATCATGAAAGACCTGGGAAGAGAATTAATGTGATGTGCCTAGACACAGATATAGCAGCTTGTATTTAGCAGAACTAGGAAAACCAGTTGAACTCTATATGAGTGTTTAGGGAAGAATTAATTACCTCCTTCTATCTAAAGTTTTAGTTCTGTACTACCCACAACCACCTACGAGGGTTTTAGTCATAGTAAACCAACATTTTTGCATAGACAGTATGGCTTCAGTATAAGAAGACTGTGGCACGGGAGTATTTTGCTGTAGGAATTTATACCATTGCAGCAAAGTTGTCTGAGTCTATCTTATCTGTGTACCTTGTCCACAAAAGAAACAAGTAGGCTTGCTACTGAAGTTCTGCAGCTTTAGGAACACTGGGTTTAAGATACAGGCTTCCCATCTGCTGTTGTACAAGTTATTTTGGTTTCCCATTTATAAAATTAAAGTAATAGTTATCTCACGAGGTCATTGTAATGGCAAATTAAGTTTGGAATAAAGAGACTCGTGATCAAGGGATGACGTGTAATCTAAGTTTGCCTCTGGACAGCAGACCTGACATTATATCTCTGGGCTTCAGTCCCTTGGTGTAAAATAAGGATAATATTTCCTCCCCACACCCTTTATTTGTTTAGATTGTCAGTAGAGCTGGTTGGAAAAATTCTGATATGTTTTTAATTGAGCATTTGCTGACTCATCAAAATCTAGTGTTTCAATGAGAACCCTACTCAGCTTCCTGACAGCTTGTTGACCTGGATCCTTGGCAGAGATCTGGGAAGTGCTGGGAGCTGTGGCTCTCAGGGCTTCCAGGCTCATTCTTCCTTGATAGCTGGAGCTCTCAGTGTCCACAGCTGTGGGACGGCTTGCTGTGCAGGGACTCCCATTGCCCACGGCTCTGGGGCAGTCCACCTCCAGTTCCCTGGAGCTGCACTTTCACACCTTTTTTTTCTAGATAGGGTATTGTTCCCAGCGGAAGGACATTGCATTATGAAGTAACAGAATTTTTTTGCAAAACAAAGTTATCCCTCTCTGTTGAACTTTTCAGAGCAGGACTGTTTTGCTTTAATGCTGGTACATTGTGTAAGACAAAGAGAAGTACAGCCCTCTGCTTAAAAAGCAATAAACTACGTAGAAAGAAGAGCGACACAGCAGTTATTAGTCCTTTTGCTGCCTCCCACAATAATTTTGTCACAGAAATTTTTTCCAGCCTCAGAATACTGGAGACAGTGCTCAAGCTGTTTGCCTACAGATGAGACACTGGTGTAAGATGACAGCTAGAAGTAGTTGACTGATCTTCACTCTACCTACTCCTTTTTCCTGTAAAGAGTAGGTTATACCCTTACCCTGTAAAGGGAAGGTGATGTCCTTACCTGACATTGTAATGCCAAGGGAAAAGGATAATAATGTTTGACTAATATATCCAGCATCAGCAAAACTAGTCCCTGTTCACGTCCAAAGGAATAATCTGAGACATAAAGCAGTTAATGACTTCATAGAAGATACACGCATGCAAAGTCACAATTCTATGTATGCTCACCTGTAATTTGTGAATAAATAGATGTAACAGGATAGAGGGTTGCCCACTCCTTGGCTATAGGCTGTTTTTATCCCTGTATCCTGCAAAGAACTACTAGGGGAAATAAAAATAAAATATGCAGATATATTCATGAAACAACCATCTCAATGCCCAAAGACACTGATGGTGAATTTGCCAGGCCTAAAATGCCTCTTGGTGACTTTGGCAATGACTTTTTGTCTTGAGAGAGAAGCATAGAAATGCAAAATGACACATTTCAAGAGATTATCAACTTCAAGCCCCTTGCATTAAGAAAAGCTCAAATATCTGTTGTGCATCAGGAATCAAGTTGAGGGAGGTGATTGTACCACTCTGCACTGGTGTGGCCTCGCCTCCAAGTCCTGTGTGCACAATATAAGAAGGGTCTTAAGCTATTTGAGAGCATCCAATGGAGGGCAACAAAGATGGCAGAGGGCCTTGAGGGGAAGCCGTGTGAGGAATGGCTGAGGTCACTTGGTCCGTTCAGCCTGGAGGAGACTGAGGGGAGACCTCACTGCAGTTATAGCTTCTTGTGAGGGGAAGAGGAGGGCAGACCCTGATCTCTCCTCTGTGGTGACCAGGGACAGGAACTGAGGGAATGGCCTGAAGTTGTGCTAGGGGAGGTTTAGGCTGGATATCAGAAAAAGGTTCTTCATCCAGGTGGCTGGGCACTGGAACAGGGTCCCCAGGGAAGTGGTCACAGCACCAAGTCTGACAGAGCTCAGGAAGCATTTGAACAATGCCCTCAGGCACATGGTGTGACTCTTGGGGATGGTCCTGTGCAGAGCCAGGAGTTAGACTTCAATGAGCCTTTAGAACTCACAATATTCTATGACTCATACCTAGCTAGCCTTTTACATCCTTCATGAAGTCTATTATGAGACTTCTACCCTGAAGTCTTTTCAGTCTTCTTTATCCAGGACTAAGTAAATCTAAAATTTCTTCAATCTCTTATTTCTATGCCACAATTTCTAAATCTCTTCCTATATTACTTGTTTTTTTTTCTTGACTCTTACTGTTCTGTAAGCTTCTTGTTAAAGCTCAAGTTTGAAAACCTTCCCTAAGCAGAACAAAACAGAATAGTTATTTCATGGTTAACAAATGTTTTTGCTTAGAGAGATAAGAACCAAGTAGCCATAACGGGAGAACGAAAATGATAAACCAGGTGTGAACACCTAAAAACCACTGGATCAAACCAATAAACTCAGCACCACTAGTACTTTACCTGAGTAGACTTTGAAAAGAATAAAAAAAGAAAAGAAAGAGCAATATTGTTGTCTCAAAAGTGGCTGCAGTATCATAAGGAAGGACAATCTCCCATATATCCTGTGGACTGTAAAAGTGAGGACATAATATGCTGTAGGTTTACTCTTTGTGAGATACATCTAGCTCCTCCCTGCAGACATAATCACTCTGTTCAGAGTTTTGGAGAGGAGAAGTTAGAAACAGAGCTGGGAATCAACATCACAAGCTGCAGAAATTATGTTCTTGTTCCAAAGGGGCCTGCAGGGAGACATCACACCAGTACAAGAGGGATTGTTAATATAATCCAGAGTAAATGCAAATTATCCAGTTCTGCCTTGGGCAATATAAAATATATATTCATTTTACATTAACCTACTTGAAATGCCTGAATGGAGGAACTTATTGACTTTTTAAATTACTGCTCATCTACCAGGAGTGCTTTCATGGTCCACTGAGAATAGGCAGAATGTGCTGTGTGCATGAAGAAAACAGATAACATTGATTCTGCAGCTTGCAAGGTTTTAATTATATCAATACATGCTATATTTAGAAAGAGTATTCTAGATAGTCTTTCAGTCTGACTTCACAGGACTTAAAAATCTATTTTTGATGGAAAAAATTACCAAAGAGACGAAAATTGCTATAAAAGAGGATAAAATGCAAATTGCATTTTCATATTCTTTAGTCAGGTAACTGAAAAATTGCAATAAGAGTTATCATCTTCTCTAAAGGACTCAATACAGTTCCAAATGGAAAATTAGTAATTAAGGTGGAGAACCTGAAGATCAGCATTAGAACTGTAGGCAAGGTGAGGAACTGGCCAAAGAGAAAAGAGAGCTAGTGTGAAGTCAGAGTTCCTCAAAGACCGGTCTTGATACTCTTAAATGGTTTCTTTAATGACTTTGCAAAAAAAAAAAAGGTAGATGTGTGCTATTGTTCTTTCTCAGTGGCACAAAGCTGAGTAGCTGGTGAGGACAGAGGAGGTAGAAACACCTAACAGTAATGGCCCATCAGACTAGTGCCTGGGGTGTGCTGGTTCATGTGTAGACACAGTAAAATTATTATCAAAGCTCCATGCTTAGTTATAGAGAAAAAAGTCATCATTCCTGTTCAGTTGCTTGTCTTGCTCATTTTGACATGGCTGACAGTTAAACTGGAGGCAGTTTCCAGAAACACAGTTGAGGGAAAACTGCAGAAAATCAGCCTACTTACGTTTTTATCTTGTTGTCTGCTTTGCCAGTTCTTTTTCTAAGTATTGCATAACCATACTGATTCTTACATTAGTATACTAAGTTATATTTTTTTGTTAATATAGTGGAATTCTTTTTGGCTGCACAATAACATTTGTGAAAATTACCCTCAGTACTCCTTTCATAATCATGGTGATGTATTATTGTGATTTAATGTTGCACGTCACTTCTAGCAGAAGTCACTGGCACTCTCCTTTATGGAATGTGTACATATTTATCTTTCTGAGCTAACAAGCAAGGTCACTCTAACCTTGCTAGGAAAGTAGAGCCTTTTCTGTTTATCAGCAGAACGATAATGCAGTTCTTGAGTATCAAATAAATGTCTTAAAATTACACCCTTCCCAATGCAGCTCTGTAAAGGCAAAACACTGAAGGTTAACAGGGTAGATGAGAACTGGAGAAATGGAAGTGGGATTAAATGTAACTGTGAAAATGCAAGTCAATGCACTAGAAGATTAATACTAGGTAAAGCTGTTAGATGGCTGTCCTGGTTTGGCCCTGATTGGCTAATTTGTTAATGTTGACACATGATTGACCCAATGAAAGAAATGGGTGCGCCTTTGTGAATATACATTTTGAAGTGAGATCCCGGGAATTGCTCTTTTCCGGTCTGAGTACAGGTGACAGGCCGGCCCGGTCTTTCCAGCACGGCCATGCCGGGCCCCTGCCTCTGCTGCAGCCCTGGCCGGGTCTGGGCCGGCTTTCCCCCGTCCCCGGCGCGGCCGGGCGGGAAGGGGGGAGGCCGCGGGGCCCTGGGAGCGGCCGGGCCGGGCGGGGAGGATCGGGACGGGCCCGGCGGCTCCCGGGCTGGGGGAGGAAAGGACATCAGCTTTCTTCTCATCAGCCTTCCATCAGCCAGTTTCTTCGCTGGAGAAACTTCTTGGTACAGCAGCAAGTGACCGAGAAGTTGTCCCAGAGCCGCTGAGACCAAGAGGTAGCTCTGCAAGCCCCGAGTGGGATTTTAACCCTTTCTTGACCAGATGAAACTTCCAAAGCATGACTCCTGCCCGAGTGAGAGAAAGAAGAGACTGAAGGTGATATGAAGAGACACAGCATGAGACCTAAGTCAGGAGAACAAGAGAAGAACTTTAGGTTGGAAGGAAGATTGAAAGAGTGGCTTAGGCTGGGCTTATCTTGTAATGCCATGGAGAATGGACTAACTACTCCTGTAACATATAAAATGCTTTTAGGGGCATGCAAAGTTCTAGTTGGAGCCGTGAAATGACATAACTGTGATTTAATAGAGAAATTTCAACAGAGGAAGACCGAGAAAGAGCGATGATGCCCTCTGCCTAGTGAGAGAAGAGAACCTCTGTTTCTTGAGATGAAAATGAGATAGATGAAGAGAACTTTTGTTTTATACTAGAAAAGCATCTTTAAACTGTACCCTAATAAGCTGTTATAGTCCACGAGCAGCTGTGGAAGGCTGTCTCATGGGAGGGGGCTTCAAAATGGCAAATTTCCTTCCCCTGGGCGGGCCATTGGAAGAGTGTGAGAGCAAGGGAACTGGTATCTTGTGAAAAACTTCTATGGCATTCAAGAAAAGACTCTTCTCCCTTGGTAAATTAAGAAATGATTATTCTAGAGGTAGTACTGACTGAAAGTCCCAGGGTTTTTTTTGTCTTTTTCATGTTGTCAAAAAAAGTAAACAGTTGGTGGGGGGGAAAGAGAAGTGTTTTTGAAAGTTTCATTCAGATTCTTGGGTTTTTTTCTTTCCCTTTTAGTGTTAGTTAATAAAGTTTTTTATTCCTTTCAAGTTTAAGCCTGCTTTGCTCTTAATTAAGAAATTTCAAATTGGCAAACTAAAACCATTACAGGAATTGGTGTTTCTGGCTGGTTTCATATTGGAACCACGATAATGGCAGAACCTTATCACTTGGGAATGAGATCTTCCTAACAGGTTCAGGGAGGCAACAAAGCCTAAGTAATTTTAAGATAGAGCTTGTAAACTTTTTAAAATGAATTATGACATGGTCCTGAGATAGCAGACGGCTGGGATTTGATGACCCAGATAGTTCTTTCCTAGTCTGTGCTCCCTTTTTGGTGGTGGTGCTGCTGTGGGAACAGCCAGTTGTCTCTGGTAGGATGGAGAAGTGCATATAAGGAATTGTGAATCAGGTTTCACGTGTTTTTTTAAAGGTCTAGGGACTACTCAAAACCCCAAAGAAATGAAATTTTCAGATATGTGTGAAAGAAAAGGTTTCTGGTGTCATACAATAAGTCTGTCTTGTTCTTGTGATCCATATTAAGGAGTGGATCTTGATACCTAGGCCAGACCATCTGGGAAACCAAATTAGGGATACCTGGTAAGAGCACCTGGTGTGGTGTCCGATGTGGAGCAGGAAAGCTGAGTAGGTAGTGGGAGAAGGGTGTTCTGCATCTGTGTGGGGTGGTGGTGTGCACCCTGAAAGGCTTTTCTAAATCACAATTTTGCAAAATCAGACTCCCCTTATGTATAAGGAAAAGTCAGACAAAAATGTTTATTTCCAGATATTTACAGGTTGTTGAAAAATATCTGGATGAACCAAAGGATAAAAATGTCTGAGTCACTGGGATGGGATTTGTATGCAGCACATACATAAGCTCTTAAAAACCCTAAAATTTGATCTCCCAATTACATGGGGCAAAACCAGGAGACAGAAGTCATGAATCATTTTCAGAGTTAGTAGAAAATCCTTATATTATACAGACAGAGCAGTAGGATTAAGATTTGCTTTCCAAAGTGTAACTACCAATTGTCCAAATTTATCCTAGGACATTTGCTAGTGGGCTATAGTAGCCATTTACAGTATCAACAAAAATATACACATAACATTTCCTGGTTTGTAACATTTTTTTGGTAAAAAAATAGGGAGCAGTATTACGTTAATAGATACTTGAAGCCATGCGTTTATTTCCATATAAATTCACTTTATTTTAGTCAAGCAATTATTTAAATATCTTGTCTATCCTTATAAAGTAAGAATCAAAATATTCTGCCCCAAACTGAGAAATACCAGTACTCCCATTACTCTCATATTTGAAAGTGAATAATATTGTACCTCTATTTTACAGGCAGAACTTTTAGGAGAATATGTTGCCTAACATTCACAAATGTAAGACATTTAAATGAAGAAAAGAATGAATGGAATTCCTTTCACACAATTATAGCACTATAATTAAAGACAGAATATATATTAATCATTTCCTTTAAAACCAAAAAGGAACTTTGAAATCCCACAGGTCATTAAGTTGGCAACTCATTAAAAACAAGACATTTCCCATGCAGCAGCACAAGTGTACTCCTTAGTTTCACAGAATCCAGTCCTGCTAAACTAAAGTTAGACTCATAAGAAAAAAAAAAAAGTCAGTGGAAGTCATGAATAGTTAAATTTCCATCCTTCTGTTGTAATAACATAGAGGTATATGAACAGATAATTTCCAAAATGTTTCATCAGTCAGTGCCAGCACAGAAGATAGATAGCATTCATCTATCTTGGCTTTGAAAATATAAAGAAACAAGTATCAGCAGATCATGTAATATCCCATTTGCAGTTGAAGGTATCCATTTCCAATATTACGTTGTGATTTTTAACCTTCTGTCTGTCACTGCAAGAGATACTGTAATCATATTCCGGCCTGAGCAATTTACCAGAAACCTTACCCAGAAACTCTTCTCATGGGAACTTGTTTAGGGACTCTCCAAAGTCCTAATTATTTCAATCTAGAAAGCCCCTGTGGTTACACTACCTACAAGAAAATTACAAATGTATCATTGGCCAAATCCCAGGTGCAGTCAGGAAGAACTTCTACTTGTGCATACGATTGCAGGAATTTATGTCAGAGATAGCCTTTTCTCGGATGTGTTTGGCATTGGTCACAGACAACAATGGTGAATTGAACTACATGGTAACTTGAGTTATTCTGGGGCTTTTTCCTTGCAGGCAATTCTACAGAAGCAATAATTTTAAGTAGGATTTAATTAGAAGTACTGTGTCATGTTTTGATTGTATTCACNCAGCAAAGAAGGGGCTGTGGGAAGTGATGACATTTGCTGTAGTTATGTTATTATTAGTGCTACCCTACCAGGGACACTGAGTTGGCTGGCAATGATATGGTGCCCAGAGTAAACCCACTGAAAAACTGAGGTCACAGCAACCCGTTCAGAGGCTTTGTGGAGTCGAGAGAGATCACCATGTCAGCTGCCTTCTCCCCTCAGGGCTTACCTCACCTCCCTGCCCCGTCTCCCCCATCTAGCAGGTTCAAAGGACTTTGCAGCTCCAGGGCAGCACACATCCCTCCTCCACAATCTTTCGTGGAGACTTTCTCACTGCTAGAGTGAGAATAAACGCACTCTGATGCAATATAAACCTCCAAGAAATTGTACTGAGTTTCCCTACCTAATTTTCAGTGGCAGGCTTGCCGTTTAGGAAAATGGATGCTCATTCATCTCATGGATTGCACTGTGTAGAGACTCTCATCTTTGTCCTTCACAGTCTAATGCTGAGGATTCTGATCATGCTTTTCTTATAGGGCAGTTTCACAATATAAGTTGGGTATGGAACAGGCAGGCTCCCCACAGCCCTGTGCTCACACGCTGCTTCCCTGAGCTGGGATTTAGATGTGACCACAAGTCGATCAAGCAGATGATTCCACCCGGTGAAACAAGAAACAAAGGCTAATCATTCTCCCCAAATCAGCAAACTGATCTATCTCCGTGTGCCCATACTGGATTGGTCCCTGCAGAGGGGATGGTGGGCGCACCCATTTTTTGCAACAGTCAGCCATCACACAGACTTAGTGTGATCTCACTCCTTTGGCTAATGGTTTCCTTTGAAGAGGCAAGAAGTTTAGGTTCCTTCCCACTTGCTGAGGATTTTCCAGGGAGGCTGGTGTCCATATTCCCATTTTACTGAAATTATCAGCAAGAGCCCTGTTGCTGCCAACAGGAGAGGATTTGAGTTCCCAGACAGCATTTCTTATAACAAAGATGGGTATGGAGGAAGCAACTGACCTTCGTCCCTCGGAGTCTGAAACAGAGGAGAGTGAGATGTGACAGAAGCAGCTACAAATTAAACTTAGTTTTAAAAGTAGCTTATGAATTTGCTGGGATTTCACCTTGACTGTATTAGATGATGAGATTTTTGACAGTGGCCCTGCTGAAATTCATGGAGATTCTCCTTGTATTGAGGGAGGTTTGTATTCTGTCAGTTTGCAATCACCCAGATACATTTTCTTTGCTCCATTTTGCCAATTTTCGTTTCCTTTTTGCATTCAAACAAAGATTTCTTTCTCTCTAAACATCGCTTTTACTGCCTTAGGAGCATTGCCAAGCTTGTGCCCTTTTTAATTCTTTGCAGCTAGGCTGGAGCTTTTAATTCATGATATTTAAATAACATTTCAGCTTGATCATTTAACTCTTTGCTATCTCAGCTCACTTCCACATTCGGCTATATAGTAGATCTTACCTAGAACAGTGTTAAGGCTTGAACCTTGAACCAAGCCCTTGTAGCATATTGCTTCTGTTTGGAAAACATGAATTTGGCTTTTGGGTTCTGTAAGAACTCGCTCTATGCCAAATGGGAGCAGCATTTTGAGTAATCCATTAGAGTGAATTTCATTATATCCTACAGAGATAGGGACATGCAGAAGAAAAACACTGCACAGAAGGGAGAGGAATGAAATTGCCAGTTCAGAGGCTGTGGCTCATACTATGACTATTCAAATGAATGCTTACTAGTAAAGGAGCTCCACTTGAAAAACAAGATTGGAAAGAGAAGAAACTGGGCCAAGGAGCACAAGTGCTTACAGAGTACTTTGTGACAATAAGAGAAAAGCTGTAAAAATTATTTTTTTTTTTTTTCTTTTGACTTCACAGAAACTCCTGGGATTATCCTGCATAATTTCAAGTGCACTGTACTGTTTGGTGGATTCTTAGTGCTCTTTCCAAGGGGGAAGGAGTGTTGTATATCAAAGCTGTGGTTATTTCTTTATCTTTGTTTGGGCTTATGTTCCTACTTCATAGCAGCAGAATCATTTTACTGGTCTGCTGGTATAAGCATCTCAATTCTCATTCAAAAATATCCTGAAGGAGAGTGCATGCTGGCCACTACATCAAGAGAGCAGGCTTGTCTTCATATAGAAGTAATCAGTGATATGTAGAGCATTTCTAAGTAGACTATAGAGCACTCACTGATTGTACGAATTGGGTTTTTTTGGTCGATCAGCTGTGATACAAAGGTTTGTTATATTCCCACATTCTGTCTGCAATGGGTTTGAGAAAAAGAAATATCCAGTCCCCTCCACAATGTGAAACTACCAAAGTCTTCAAAGATGTTGTGAGAGGTGGCTGTGCAGACAGCTCTCTTTTCCTGTGC
Source organism: Tichodroma muraria (assembly GCA_013390105.1). Taxonomy (NCBI): domain Eukaryota; kingdom Metazoa; phylum Chordata; class Aves; order Passeriformes; family Sittidae; genus Tichodroma; species Tichodroma muraria. The sequence goes on from WAAG01033435.1 coordinate 20,833, forward strand.
ACAGAATTCTCTGTGATGAGGAATTTTCCGTTATCTCAACAGCCTCTTTATCTGGATCAACTAAAATTGAGTCAATGTAGAAAGGAGGTATTTTTGAAGTGAACCATCCTTCTTTCAGTGTGCAAGAATTTAAGTGGGTGCAGAGTTTGCATACCATGTAACGAATCTGTGAATAGGCTGTGATAGTAATACTTGTGGAAATGCTGGCTTTTTTTAAGAAATCAGCATTTTGGTATTGCATATATCACAGACAATTTGCATTCATTTTGTATACACATTTGCTACTGCATAGATACAAATTTAAAGCTATTTTGATTGAAAGTGTCAAAAGAAAGCAAATATGAATTCCTGAAAGCATCTCAGCTTGTTTTTACGTGTGCTAAACCATTTCACTGTGCTCTTAGTATTAGGAATCACACACTTAATACCTTATGCTGTGGAGATTCTCTGAGTTGCTGGAGTCCTATGGGGTTAGGACTTTCTCTTCTCATGCTCCTTGTTTACAGAAAGTCATTGCCATCTAATATTAGGAACTCAACATCCCTGCCAGTTCCTGGGCTGAATTTAAAACTGTTTGTTTTGAAACTGGTCTTTCATTACTGCTCATCTAGGTTTCTGTAGACACGAAGCCATGCATAAAATCAGCTCATCAAACTGCTGTGTACTTTTAAAAGATATAATGGCATAATGTGATTCTCCGTTTTCATGTTTTTCACATGAACATATTTCTGGGCTATGTAGAATAAATGGTCTGGGTCTGTCAACTGAGCTGCTCTACTCTCCGCGCTTCCTAAACTTTTGGGTGAAGCCATTGCCTGTAGCTGCATCTTGCAAATGCCTGTTCATTAGGAGGTACGTGATCTGGTGTCCCTGAGCAAATGATTTATCATCTTCTGTAGTGATAAATTCCAGTCTTTTCTGATCATCAGCTTCAAATATCTTCACATCATGGGTAAAATAGATATCGGACGTTTTAGAGCTTTTGAAGTGAAAGCAGTGTGGGGGCTTAAGGTGAAATAAAAAAGGCAAGATGGAGGAAAAGAAGGACTTAATGGCAGGACATAATTTAGGTCATTCCCCCTCCCTCTTGTCATCAGCTTTCCGGTACCGAGCTCGTTTCAGAGCGAGCTTACTCTGGGCCGAAGCGGGAATTCCCGTTCGCTTCTGCCGCCGCCTCCTTGCGCGGTGCCCTGCGGGACGCGCTGCCAGCGGCCCCGCGGGCGAGCGGCAGGGGGCGCCATTCCCGGGCCATCGGCCATCATTCCCGGGCCATCGGCCATC
>WAAG01033471.1:3759-29861 GCA_013390105.1 Tichodroma muraria
CATGGCTCGGTGGAGCCGGGTCCAGTTTCGATTCTCCCCGGCCCGAGGCTGCATGGCTCGGTGGAGCCGGGCCCGGTCCGGCCCGGCTGCTCCCAGGGCCCTGCGGCCTCCGTCCTTCCCGCCAGCCCGGACCTGGCCAGGGCTGCAGCCGAGACAAAGCCCAGCCTGGCCCAGCCCAGCCTGGCCCGAGAGAGCCCGCCGGGCCAGTGTGTTACCTCTTCTCCCACCGGAAACCAGAAGAAGGAACCCTCTCGAGTTCTCATTTAAAATGTGAATTCACAAAGGCGTACCCATGTCTTTCGTTAGCTTAATCAAGTGTCAATATTACACATTGGCCAATCAGGTTAAACCACCACACACCTCCCCTGGGGGCCCTTGGTTCTCCTGCCACTGCCCACAATGTCCTGTGCTCAGAAAGTGCAAGAGCTCTGCTGCTCACATTTGGTCTGGGTCAGCAGATCCCCCAATGCCATGGACAGAGGGACAGGAATCATCTGACATTCTCTCAGCTGGAACAGGGCTGCTGCTTCAGAGGGAGGCAGAAGCTTTGGAAACCAGGTGGAAATACTAAAAGGACAAAGGAGATGGGATCCAGACTGTATCATCTGCTGATTTTGTTAGCTCAGCCCCAGGCACTGTGAGCCACTCATGCTGGCAAGGGTGATGTTGTAAAGGAGGCAGAGGTTTAAAAATAAGAATGCAATAATATAGACATGCAGAGGCATTGCTTGTGACTGGAGTCCTTGGTTTTGGCATTGTGCCACTGCCAACTGAGATAGATTTCCTCCACAGGAAGGAATATGATCTGAATAGGACAGGAAAGCACTAATGGGAAGTAGTATTCTTCCAGTGTTAGATAGGCAGCTGAGACAAGCAACTAACTCACACCTCTTTAGTGAGTCTGCAGCAGAAATTGGACTTTAATCTGCATCTACCAGGGCCTCTTGCAACATTTTAAGCCACAAAAGCAGCTTCTTCCATCTTTCTTCCCGGTACAAATGTTCAGCCAGAGCTCAACTGTTCTGAGAGCACACTGGCCAACTCAGAGGAGCAGCACTTCTCACGAGACTCACAGTGTTGCTCATTTGGAAATACCTTCAACAAGTTGGAGTCAGGGAGGACCTTGGAAAAAACCTGGCAATTAATCCCTTAGGTTCATCTTCCACTTCACTTAAACAGTGACTTTCCACATGAACCACACAAATCAGCCACACTTCACCTAATGCTGACTTTTAATATGAGTCATACATGGCAGTAGCTCCGTGCCACGGTTTCCAAGCCTCCCTCCAAAGAGCTGGCTTAGTCAGACGTGCTCATATCCTCTCCTTCCATGCCAAGGAGCAGACTTGCTCTCATTCTTTCTGTCCATCTTTCCTGCCACACTCATTTCCATATTTTCATTTCCCTTAGATGAGAAAAGCAGCACAAGGACAGGGCATGTTTTACCTTCTGCTTGCACTGAGATTGAGCTTATCTTCAGAGCCTGGTGCCTGACAGATCTGAGCTGTCTCCTGCGTTCCAACCAAAATTAGAACAGAGTCACCCATCATCGTACTCACTGACCTTTTTTGAAGCTGGGATATAAATGGTCTTTTGAGCCAACATCAACTCATAGGGCTGCCACTTCTGTCCTTCCTGTCTCTCTCATCTGCAAATCTTGTTTTGAGGACATGAAAAGAGGCATAAAGATAAATATTAGACATATCTCACCTGTAGACTCTTTTTTTTCCCTTTTGTGTGTGTATGTGTGTGTGTGTGTGTGTGATTTTGCCAATCACAGCTCTGAGCATGCTGATACAATGAAGAGGCTATCTGGTGAGAAATGTTATTGATAGTGAGCGTCAGAAAGTATCAGTGAAGATCTCACTGTCTGGACATCTCCCTGAATCTTATCAGAGCAATCCAAAGTTCTGCCATCTGTGAGAGTATGCTGGAATGCTTTCAGAGACAGACTCCCTCATGAGCAGAGGTGCATGAATAAGGAATTTTTTTTGTTTATTTGCTTGCAGTTCTGGAAGATTAGAAAAGAGATTGATTTCAGGGTAATCCAAAGCACGTATTTTAAAAAAACACCTTCAGCAAACAAAATGAAAACTTACAAATTGCAGTCATTCAATAGAAAGATTTTTAATGAACCAAAACCTAAGTTTCTTTCAACTTTTGATTTTTTATTGGTATATATCAAAAAATTAACTGTGCTTTTTTTTTTTTTCCCTTTCCAGAACATTCCCTTTCTTGAGTTAAAACTGATTGAATTGACCTACATTAATGAAATGTCTGGATTAAACCTGCCAAACTGTGTTGAAACAAAGAAAATAAAACCCTTTCATTCAGAAATTCAGCCCTTTCAGAAAAAAACTTCCTGATGCCATACCACTTTTCTTGTTTTATTCAGCTTGCTATTAAAATAACTAACATTAATCATTATCCAAAATTAACTCAAGTTTAGTTAGGGAAATAAATAACTTCCTTGAATTCATCTTTGTTTTACCTGAACACTGCTGTCAGCTTTTACAAAACAGGCAGCATATTGTCTTCCTTATTTAACACAACTTTAAAAGAATCTGAATTGGCTTCTTAAAGCAGAGCAAAGCAATTAACAGGGCCATGTCAAAGACAAACGTTTAATAGGACGTGATCACTTAAAATCACTTAATTCTGTGTCTGGCTGCTAAATATTGGTAAATCTAATCAGGGCTGGCAATAAATAAAATGTTTGTGGCATCAGCAGCTCTGCCTGAGAACTCAACATGGAGAAAGCAAGTCTTTTTATTATAAGTGTGGAGAAATTGTTGTCTTGGGGGCATAGGAAGCTTGCACAAGCATCCAGAAATCCAATTCTTTATTCATATCCATGGCTAATATTCTCAGCACTTTTGAATTTGCAGATCTTGGCTGAAAATCACATGTTAACATGCTCTTTGCTATTATCAGGGTGGGATATTGACTGCAGAGGTCTAAACAGTAAACACCATGGAAACACCTTTGCCTTGGCATTTCCAGGCTCTGCATGCAGAATGGGAGTAGGAGGCACAGCAGCAATCAACACATATATTTTAGGTTATCCATACTCCCCTCCGCCCCTCTTTTTGAATCTGAAAAGGTTCTTGCTTTTTAAAGTTACATAAAAGAACTGGTGGAAAAAACCCTGAGGAGGTTCATAACTTATCCTTTCCCAGACACTGAGTCCTGGAGTATGACTGGGGCAAATATGGCTGGAGGGGCAGCACAGGCAAAAACAAAATAAATGGCATTGATCAACAAAACTTACAGAAATAAACCTCTTTAAAGCAGAGCCTTCTCTTCAGCAGAAGGACTCCAGAACTCTCATTCTTTGCTCATAATCTGCAGTTGGTTTAACGATATCAATACAGCTTGTCCTGTTTGGCCTTGTTGATGTAACTGAGATTCCAAACTGGTCCAAGAATACCCAATTTCTTAACAAAAACACATGGCTGTGTGCCCCTTTGGCTTTTGGGCACCCATGAGCAGAGGAAAACCAGAGCCACAAGCTAAGCACCCTGAAGTGTGAAACAAATAAAAGATGTGGCAGGAGATGAGGCCCTAAGGGATAACTTCAGAGGAGGTCAGGGATGGACAAAATGGCAGAATCATTTGTCCAACTTTCAGCTGTGGCTCTTGTCCCATGGGTGTGAATGATGGACAGCTGTTGGGTGGCTCCAGTCCTCTGGCTCTGTGCACACACCACTCACCTTTCTGGCCATGCTGATGTCACAAGCCCCAGCCTGCTATCCCATTTAAATCAAAATATCACTGACATTGCCTGGACTGCAACAGCAGCCTGGACTGAAATCAATTGCTGAGCTCAGCCAGGTCCAGGGGAAGAGCCCACCCAATCCTCTTGACAGTCAGCAATGACAGGACCAGTCTGAGAACTGCACTTGCATTGCTCAAAGGATATTGGAATTTACTGAAAAAAAATTAGAAGCTTGAGGCCAGAAATACTACGGCTTCTTTACAGGTGGGAGAAAAAAGACTGGCAAAAGATAAACAGAAATGCTCTCTACTGAAATAAGTTTTCTTTTCTTTTCTTTCTTTTTTTTTTTTTTTCCTAGGTACCTGTTAATTAGGATAAAAGTAGGAAACACTATCTAACAAGGTTCCTGGGAGCAAGCTGGAAAAAGCCTTAATGAATTCAGCATTATGAGATGGTTCCTAAGCAACAGAACATTTCAGCTGAATATTAACCCTAGTCACAAGGAGAGAAAAAAATGGTCTCAAAAATAACCCAGAAGTCAGTTAATTAAAACAATGTCTCTTCTGTGCAGAGCTACTCTTGGACATCTCAAGGCAAGCATTGTTTGGGTAATATTTGAATGAACTTCTGGCTGACAGATTAATTTCAAGACTTTTTAAAATTCATTTGCTGCTTTAGCATTAATCGTAATTATGGCTGTTTATAATAAAGCACCTTAGAAGATGAGGCAAAGAACAACACAAAGATGTAAATCCTGTAATGTTAAATCTTACAGGAATATACTCCCACAATTGTACTGTCCGTGAGCAGGGACCAGCCACCGTGTATCTTCAGGTAGAAAAGAGATGAACATTTCAAAATAATGGCACTTGGAGCAAGAGCTGGAGAATTTAAAAGATAAGAGGAACAACTCAAGGACTGTGTAGATGTTTGGCTACTACTGTGTAGTTGGATGGGTTCAAAATATTACTTAGTACAAAAAGTGGGATCATGTACCTGAAAATAAGTTATCACAGATGTCAAATATCAACTGAGCACTGGCTAAAGACAAGAAATTAATCAAACCATGGAAATTCAGTCATTTTCAGTTATGTTATCAGTCTCAGACAAGAATCATAAGTTCATCACTCTCTTCTGTGCCTAAGCAGGATTTAATTTCTTAAAGTCATATGAAGGGCACAGCTTTTCATCCTTAAAATCATAACTCTTACTCTTTGAGTATGCAACAAAGTTTTTGAAGATGTACAAGTAAATCAATTAATTTGTTTATGAAATAACGTTAATTTTAAATCCAGTCCCTTCAAAGAGGAGAAGCATCTAAGGCAATTTCTTCTTTGTCCCAAATGATTTGAAAGGACTGCAAATACAAACTCACGTAAATCAAGAAATTGCAGTATGGGCTTATTTAAATAAATTACGATGATTGCTGTATTAGAGTTTGTGTAACTGTGTGGAGGTTACCAACTTTCTTCTGCTCCACAACCAAGGGAAACCCAGTTCTGAGCTAGCAGGGAAATGGTGAAGGTTGGGACAGGGTCACTGGTTTGTTTTGGCAGCTCTGCCAGTACAATTCAGGAGGAATTACTGGCTGGTGCTTGCTGGCTGGTCTCTTGGGGCAGTGGTTTACAAGCTCCAAAGCCTCTGGACCAGATGTGCCCCTAAAAGAGGAGCAAATCAAGCAACTTCTTACAATGTGAAATATTAAGAGGTTTTTAGTTTCAGTAGTAAGTTTGTAGCCTTGAAAAGACTGAAATTCAATGTGAAAATCTGCCCTTAAAATGAATTTAAAAACATACAATGTAAGGCAGACTCTGTATGACTGCTAATCTGTAGCACTATTATCTAATAACAGTCTCCTTGGGTTTCTTTACCAGTTTTGTATGACATTTCTGATAGTTAAGGGAAAATAAAAAAAGAAATTAAAGCTGTTCTTAGAGAAAAATGAAGTTAAAATGGAGTTTAAATTGCATCATGTGTGTAATGTACAGATGAAACTTTTTGAAAGTGACTGCAAATGGTCCCCAACCCAAATCTTGAAAAACCTGCTTCAGAATTATTCTACTGGGAAACAAAAAAACCCATGTAATTTTACATTCAGGTAGGAACAGGAAAGGTGATAAGTGATCTCTACTCTCACTGCAGTGCCGATACTTTAGTGAAAATGTGTGAAACACAATTGAATGGGTCTTTAAAGACCATCACTTAGAAGCTGATTATATTGAATATCTGTAAGTGTAACCACCTCCTTATTTCGTGGTGTGACAATGCCTAGGTTTGGATGGCTCTATGCTTCCTCATGTGTCTTCTGAGAATTGGAGCAAAAGATCTTTGTCCATGACGGTGCCAGGAGCACAGCTAAAGGAGGATCACTCTGGGCTGGTATGGTTCTCCACTGAATCCATTTCCCCTCATGTCTTTCCTCTAAGTACAGTTAGATGGTGGACAAGACACGACCACCTAAAAATATCCTGCCTTCATTCAGTGCAAAACATTAGGAATTTTGTATGCAGGGCTGGAACAGGCACTTGGATCCTACGGGGAGCACGGCCATACCCGCATTTCCCCGACTGACATCTGCCCCCAGGTTCTGCAGGAGGCAGTGAGGCAGGAGGTGGCTCAGGTGAGGTAGAAGTTTCCTCAGGGCAGGGAAGGACGGCAGCAAGCACCGTGCAGCAGTTGGGCCTCACCGGGAGCTGTTAATTGTCCTCCATGTGGAATTAACTCTCCAGCCATCCCAACAACTGCTGCTGCATCTAAATCTTCCCCTTAATGGGCTCTGAGGGAGCAAGCGGCTGCAACCTGAACTGTGCTCGCCACTACATCAATCTTCCCCTCATCACTCACACGTTGTGCAGCAATCCCAGGGAACAAGCATAAGAGCAGAGCTGCTTGCCCTGGCTGTAATTTCCAACCCTGAGCTGCCTCTCTGATGCTTGGAAAAGGAATTTGGAGAGAGCATCTCTCACAGTGGGACAAACCCCAGTGGAACGGTCAGAAGAGAAAACAGGACTCCGGTCTGGGCGTCAGAAAACAAAAATAACTCTGTGAGGGCAAGAGAGAAAGCAGAAGCAGTGATGAGTTTCCAGGCAGGAGGCAGCTCTTGATTTAAAAGGCTAATTTGATGTATTAGGGACATGTTTTGGCTGTAAGGATTCAAAGATCTGCTGTGCTTCCGTGTTTGCAGTGCCCAGCACAATGGGATTCTGAAAATAAACAAAGATTGGTTTGAGAAAGGAACAAGAGAAGGAGCTCATTGGAAAGAGTAGGGTGATAGGCTTTGTTTCCATGCGCCTCAAAGGGTCCTGCTCTGAGAAGGATGTTTGGTTAATTATAACTGGCCAGGTGTGCTAGCCATTTGATCAGGGATCTGATGTGTGTGTACACAACTCTGAGAATCCAGTAATTGTTTGTAAGAAGTGAAGACTCAAGGTGAACAACTTTCACAATGTGTTGAAGGCTTGAACTGATTCTCTAAAAACTGCCAGCTAAATAGTCCAGCTGGCAAATCTAAACTCACAAAATACTTGTGCAAACAGGAAAAAAAATCAGTTGATAGATGATACTGTTTACATGGAATAAATTCTGCTTCTCTGCTAAGAATAAGGTTCACAGCTAAGCAACTGATTTCACAAGAGATAGGTGGGAAGCGAGCTATTTTTTCTCCCTGTGACCAAATTACACACTTTCCATTCACACATCCAGGTGCAGGAATAACCTTTCTGCAGGGATTATTTTTTAAACAGTTTAATTAATATTTCTGTTTACCTTGAGTAGTTCTCAGAAACAGGGGGGAAAACAAAAAAAGAAAGACAGTGTAGCAACACAGAAAAATAAAAAGAAAAGCCCAGCGCTCCTTTAACACTGACAACAAAAGTCACCCTTAGATGAATTAGTGATAAACTCTTGGGGAAGACTTCAGCTCCATATGGTGATATTTCATATTAGTCACGTAGGATCAGACAAATCAACTGCACATCCTGCGGTACCTGCGGGACCCAGTCCTGCCTGTTTAGTATTCCACTGCGACCACCTATGAAACACTGCCATTGTCTGTCCTGATATAAATAAATAACTCCAGAATGCCAAACAGAAAGGGGTGGAAGTGGGAATGATAACTTGAGTCAGAGGCAAGCATGTGAGAAGGGCTGTAGCTGTGATTTAGGGGTGCTAATGAACCCTGACAGAAAGAGCCTCCAACAGGCCCGTGATGGCAGGACATCCTGCCTGATGAAAACCAGGTGTCCAAGGTGCTCTGTGGGTCCACAGGTTCCATGTCTCTGGCCAGCTTCCTCATTTCTAAACGCTTAGTTAGAAAAACACCTCTCTCTTCACACTGAAGGGTAACTCTAAGCCTCCAGGTCAGTGCACATAGATTTGGCCAGCAGCAGCACATGGCTCAGCACATTCATGCTCAAGCTTTTGGGGTTTAGGTTGATATCACCTAGAAAAAACACTCGTCTGGGCTCTGCTCTGTCCTGAACAGCTGTTTTGCAAACCTCTGCATGTGAAAAACTCACTTTCTTTGAGGAATAAGCTTTCCTGTTTTTCTTTGTTCCCTCATGCTCACACCAGAACAAGTGAGCCTGGCCAAGCATCCTGTCTCTTGGAGTATAACCCAAAAGCTGGAAGCATTTGACTCTGCTCAGCAGGAGTGACTGAATCATTCCTCTCTCTCTGATGGGACCATGACAAGCCCTCTCTAATTAACCTTAAACTACCAGTATACCCAGAGCTGTTTTCAGGAACAGAATAGGAGTTGTGTTTAATCCATGCTGTTTTTTGCCATGCACCACTGCTGCTCTCTCTTGAATATGACATTCACAGGAAAATAAATTAATGCAATCCTCTCCCAGCACCTGACTCACTCATTGTGCCCGTACATGCACTGCTAGTACATAGTTTTTGTCACAGATTCACAAAAATGCTTTATTTGGGGCTTGGTTTTTCAAACCACTGATAGTGTATCCCTGAGCTTTACTCTCCAAGGCCCATTACTATGTAGAGTTGCCCTGTTGAACCCAAAGTCCAGTACTCACAGAAGACTCTGAGGTCATGCTGAGATTGCTGCCAAGGGAAACCCCTGCCATGCAGAGGCTTCTTACGGATTTTAAGTGATTATTTCCCCAAAGTGATAGAAACAGTGAAGCAGAAGCCACCAATGAAATTAAAACTTCACGTTTGGCAGCGGGCAAAAGCTGGGCCCTGACTGAGACGAATAACCTGGACAGTGGCTTAGGTTAAGTTCCACTCTCACATATGTGAGTACCTCCCCACCCACACCCAGCACTTACACAATACTTACAACCACAGTTTTTCTTCCCTTGCCCTAAGTCAACTTATTCTTTAGCTTCCTACTGCCCTGAAGTCCATCAAAGCCAGTTGCCATGGAAATGGTTGTGATGTGCTTTCTCAATGTCCTCAGCCATGAGTGCATATCAAGAGCTCTCTCTGCTGGTCTGGAATCACCGTCATCCCTCATGGCTCCAGATGGCCACGTCAGTGATGGTACCTTGAAGATCTCAGAGGTGTAGCCTGTGTCTCTAAACACTGTCAGGGGCTGGAGTCTGGCAGTGCAGCTCCTGTTTTTGAGCTGTCTGGGAATACTCAGCTCACCAATAAGCTGCAGTGTCCAGCCCCTGTGTTCTCACAGCCTGTTTGTCATTCAGCGAAGAGCATTTAGTGATGCTACCAGGGGAGCAGGGGAAGGAGGGGCCTTTTCTGTGCTGGCACTGCTAGAGAGAGCTCAAAGCAAGACTCTGAGAAGCTGCAGGGCTATGAGAAATAATATTTGGGGTTTGTTTTCTGTTTCAGCAGTGCTGTCAACCCAGGAAAATTGGCAGTGGCCTAATCCCTCGCCTGAGCAGTACTTTTTTTCATCTGAGCACAAGGTCCTTGTGTGGGGTGGAAACACACACAAGCCCTTTTTTCACATTTGCTGTAAAAGCATTAGGATGTCTGATATCACTGTATGACTTTTACTTTTCAGACTGTCAGCAATCCTTCCATGGGCTGAGCATGCTTTGGTGCCTCCCAGATACTCATAGGAGCATCAGAGATAAGGCATATTATCAGCATATTTTATTAGTAGTATTGCCTCCCTAACATACAGCTTTTTAGGAGACCTGCACAGGACAGAGCCTGCCACTAGGTCCCAGAGGTTCCTACAGGCAAAGGACTTACAGAAGCCAGTTCTAGGTTTGCCTTCCACAGTATGAAGACCCAGTCTGTGTACCAATCCTCTGATTCCCCTCTCTGCTTGGTTGTCCATTGTCTGTACACCAGAAACCCATAGGAAAAGATATTTTTGAAACTGGCACCCCGAAACAAACCCATCTCTTCCACCTTATGTGTCAGTCTCAAGGAGCTAAGCTCTCAGAAACCCCTTGAAAAACATCAGGATCTGACTTATAATTGGTGTAATTACCATGTTGAAAAGAGACAAAGTAAGATTTAATTAACTAGGTGGTGCTACCAAGCTCGCTCTCTGCTGAGCACACAGCTGAAGAGCTGAGCATGCTATTCCTCAGGAAGGGTTTGATTTTTTTCCTCACTGTCATGGTGAAGACATCTCTCTGATGGACCCAATAGCAGCGAAACAGCAAAGAAAACCACTGAAGTGCCACTCGCTGTCTGTTTTCCACACCTTGAAGTATAAGCTAATTGCTAGCTTTTAGCAGAGCCCAGATAGACCTTTTTATGTAAAAATAACAACTCCCAGAGTTGTGTGGTACTGTGGGTTTTTTTTTAAGATTTTGGTTTTAAATTGTTTACTACAGAAGTGTGTGACTGTGTATGAAAGCTGCATCTAATCTGTGCACAAATCATCCAAGTTACTTTCTAGCCCCCAAGCCTGGGCTGAAGTTACTTGGAGTCCTAATGAATAAGTTGTTTTTTGTTTTCTCAAACCACTGTATGTTTTTGCTTTACTTTACGAAAAGTAGAGAAAAAAATTCACCACAGATAATTTAGGAGGGAAACATATCAATTAAATGTTGAAATAGAAGGATAAGGGGCACAGAGGGCAGCTGGTCTTTTCATCTGAAAATCTCAGAAAGCACAAGGTTGACCAAGCACAGATTATTTTCCCTCCAATCCTGCTTCATAGTTAATAATTGGCATAAAAAATCAGTTGGAACCGTGGTGCAAATGCATACGACACAGTGGCCTCGGTAAATGATTCTCTTCCACGAACTTATTACAGCTGATTAAAGTCTTGTCATTGATTTTTTGGGCCATCCTGGAGAGACCAGACACGAGGTCAAGCACACAATGGATAAGCGTATCATTAAATCCAGTCCTTTTGGGAGTTAAGAAGAAATGCCAAGTAGTTACATGGAAGTTTTAAGAGCTCATCCTGAGATCTACCTTTTTCATAATGTTTCATTTTGACAACAGCCATCCCCCTCACATCCTACGTCCCAAACTAATGAGATATTTAGTCACTGAGAAGAGAGCATTGTGCCAAACTCCAGCTCACAATATTTCCAACTTGGGGGCACACAGCCAGGCTTATGTGACCATTTTCCAGCCCTTAAAATAAAAGGTTTCAGTTGTGGATCCTCCCCACCCATTCTTTGGTCTCCTTCACTCAAAAGCATGGATAGAGGAACATTGGTAATGGGCATATGGCATTCCAGAAAGGAAAAGTTGTTGCCAAGAGCAGGTTTTGAGGAAAGATTATCAAAGTACAACCAAATTACTCTAGCTGCAACCTCCTGTAGAGTGAGTGTTCCAGGGAACAGTTTATTTTGCTTCCCTCCAGAGGTGCTGGTGTCTCAGGTAGTTAGTCCATGGTAGTTCAGTACCTTTGACTGGGTACTTCACCTTTCTGCTGCCATGGATTTCCATGGGAAGGAAGAGCTTTTGGGCATTTATTACTTATCAATACAATCCTTGAGATTATATGAGACACCATATGAGACAGCACAGTGACAACAGGACAATCCTTCCGGCCCTCTTCTGTGTACCTGGGGCTGTCAGCCCCAGGTAGACATCAAGTATCAGGTGAGGGGATTTTGAAATCGCTTGCAGATTTGAAGAAAATTGCCATTCAGACTATTAAAAATATTCAGACACTGCAGCTATTCTACTGAAATTTATGCCAGAGAAGTTTTTAGGTGTGGAGTATCACAACAAGAAGCTCTTTGACCTATATTTTGGATGTCTGGCTTGTGTGACAGACTGTCCGAGGCGAGGCACAGGCTAATGGAACAGCATCAAAGCCTTAGCCAACACTAGCCTTTTTCTGTGAGATGCTGAGCACAATGTGTGAGCAGCCTCAAGGGCCTCTAAGCTGCCCAGAATCCAAATCATACCAAGCACAAGTTTGGATCAGGCCCATTTCCCACTTTCTAATCCTCTGCACCTGGCAGAGCAGAGCTCTTGCTGCGTGAGCGGATGGTCCGTGAGTGAAGCCTGGCGGTGCCTGCTGCTCCTGCCATACCTGAGCAAACCGCTGCCTGGGAACCTGGGACAGGTCCAGGTTCCTCCAGCAACCACGGACAAGATGCTCTTTCATGTAAACCTCATTTGCATTCCTACTCTAAATCTGTTTCAACTCTCCCATCCATATGCTTATCAGGGAAGAAAGGCAGAGCAAGGAAAGAGGGAAGCAGCTGAGTGTCTCTTCTCAAATCGTTGCACCTCTCATTTTAACTTCCGTTTCATGTTGGCTTCCCCCCCAGCCCCCCCAAAGTGTTTTCAAAACCTTCCTCCTACTTCCTTCTCCTGTTCACTTGCTTCAGATCTTTATTAACACTACAAACCCATCCCTGGAAATGTTTTGCCTTTGTAAAGACATCAGATTTAAAACAACAACAAACAGCATGGCATCTTTTAATCCACTGGCACTTTTGCTGCTGCTTCATAAATGATTCTGGTTGAAACTCAGATCTCCTGGGTTGACTGATGGCAGAACCATGTGGGAAGTGAATAGACAATGATCTTGGAGAGCAAAGGCATCCCAGTGATGAGGAGAGGACACACTGGTTTGATGGGACGGATTTAAACCAAAGAGATGCTTTTTTTGAGGTCCCTGCATTTTTTGAGGTTCAGCTGGAGAAGAGCGATAGAAACTCACTGCAGTGCTCAGCAGTGACTCTTGAGGATTTCATGCTCAAAGGTGGGGAAAAAAAGATTCTGTGAGCACTTAAAATCTGTGAGGTGCAAAACAGCTTTTTCTGGAGAGGTGGTATGAAGAAATCTAGGAGTCTCTCAATGTTTTGATTCAGCTTTTCTTTTAAACAAAACCTTTCGAGGTCCTATTTTGGAGGCTGACAGATTTTTCTTTTAAAGGTTAAGCCAAAGTTAAAAATTAAATGTAAATTTTTCAATTCAGCTCAAGTAAAATGGGTCATCTGATCTGGGAACTTATCCCTGTGCTGCCCATTTCCTTAGTTCAGCAAACAGCACGAAAGTGGCAGGCACTGTCCCAGCCCAGGGTGCCTCCCAACCCCTCATCTTCCCTCAGACAGGGAGTGAAACTTTGAAATGAGGGGTTTCCTTCTGGAAATGGAGTGATGACATCCAGATCTCTCTGCTCAGCTCCTTCCTCCACCACTGAAGTGAATAACATACCAGGGCAGTCAGGGATTTGTGTGCAGACAGCTATGGAGCCCCATGGGGAGGGTCCAGGCTTGTTTTCTGCTCTGAAGGGAGGTTGGCTATTTTGCCAGGTGCTTGGGTTTGGTTATTTTGCTTCGTGTGAGACTATGAGAACTTTTTCCCTGATGTCAGCTAAACTTTCCTCTCCCTTCTGGTGCGCTGTGTGGTCTGGCTTACCCAGAAGTTTTATGCAACAGCCACACTACTCTAGGAAAATCTAGGACATGAGAGACATCTCTCTTGCTGTCTTCCCTTGTGAAGAATAGCTGCAGGGTTTTGTTTTCATCTCTCACTCCAGGCCACTGATGTGGGGTGGAGGGCAGTGGGACACGTTCTTTGAGGGCAGGTAGAGCAGCTGTTCTGCAAATCTTTCTTGGACACCTACTTTCTGTCAGTCTGCCTCTACTGGAAAGGACTTGATGACTCAAAATTGTCCCTTCTACTCCTATGCCTCAAACAGCTAAATGGTGACTTAATGGTCTCAGAAATAAACCTGCATCTCTCTTGGATTCTGCATTCTCAGGAATGTTTGTGAAACAGGTCAGTGCAGTGGCCCAGGGTACTGAAGTTTAAGTGAGCGGAATTCCTTCCCCACCAGGCAGTTTCCACTAACTTCCTCCCACAAAGAATTTAGTTTAGAGTTAATCGAATTAGCAAAGGCCTTCAAACACTTCCACAAGGTACTGGGTTCATTTTGGCCTTACAAAGCCAATCAAATCATCAGAGAAGCAGAAAAAAACAGTCAGTGACTCACATTAATCATCTGAAAGAAGAAAGGAAAAAAAACCAACCAAACAAAATACAAACCAAAAAAACAAGAAAGGTAAAAAACACCCAGACTGCAACTCTCAGAAACTTGGCTCACCCCAGACGTGGAACACTAGATGAAAAATTGACTCTGTGAATTGCATTATAGATTTTGAAGATGGGTCTGTTTCTGAGAGTCTGAGATTGAAAGTCTGGTACGTGCTGATGGAGTTTACTGCAGCAGGGAGCCAGTTTATCCTGGAGAGCTCTGGAGAGCACAAGCCCAGGGCTCTCTACACAAGTGTCACGGGGTCTCTGCTGATGCACACTCCAGTCAGCACATTGGATTTGTGGCAGGGACTCAAACTATTTTCCCCTTGCGAGTAAAATAAGTGGACATGGGTGTGTGGCCCCCAGATTGGAGGGGGTGCCTGAGATTTGTAAAAGCATTTTTTTTTACACCTAGAAGGGTTTGTTTTGTTCATTGTTGGTTTTGTTCTGATTTTTTTTCCCAGAGCTGAAAGCAGGACTGACTTCCTCGGCTTTCCAGTCAGATAAATTAATGGAGGAACTTTGAACTTTACAGGTGGGTATCCATCCCACCTCCCAAGGAAGCACACGGGCATCCCTCACCATCCTCCACAAGTCCCAGCGATGCCTGGATGTGGCATCTGTGTCACACACCTGGCACCACGTGTTCCCCTGCACCATTTGCTCCTCCAGTTGCCATAGTAAAGGAGCACCTCGAAGTGCTGCAGGCTGCAGTCGCCCCGTGTATTAAATCCCTGCAGCTTCTCACCCCAGATGAGAACAAAACACCTGCCAGAACCTGTCAAGTCAAAGGCAGTGCTAAGAAATGCAGTCACAACAGGAAAGGCTGATAAAGCTACCTGGCTTATTCCCCTGCCAGGAAAAGAATTTAGATCTGATTTCAGGCCAATCTCTGCATCACTTTCTAGTTTTTATTTTTAAACGAGACTGTTGTAGAAGGTACCAGACTGAAAGCCTGCCCTTCTTCCCTGCTTTTGTGCTTAACACTCAGATTTAGAGCTGGCAATTTTATTTTTTTTTTATAAAAAAGATAATTCACTGTCTCCTTTAAGAAAAGAATCTGTATAAGACAAAAAAGCAATCATGAAAAGGTTGAGTTTTAATTAATTTCTTTGTTCAAAAGATTTCAGAAAATCTTTTGCATGTAAGGGAGTTTGGAGTTGGTTTTTTGGTCAGGGTTTCTATTTGTTTTGTTGTTTTTTCAACAAAATCCCTCCTTTACCTTACTTAGCTAGAGAGTTAGTAAGGATTTTTACATAGGGTAAAAAAAAATCATTTTTCTGAATAAGAGAAGATGTTTCAGACTGCTGCAAGATTTCCAAATTAATCAAATAAAAGATTCTGTTTCAAAAAACATATTAAGATGTAGTTTTTCCTCCAAAAGTGTGGGAGAGAAATAATTTTTGAAGACTTGAATCATTTGATGGGACAAAAACATAATTTTGCAATTGTACTACAAAAGACCTGGAAAGTAAAAGATGAAAAGAGAGCCCTGTATTTCACTTCTGCAGTAAAAAAATAATAGAAAGGAACAATTATTATTTTATTGGTAGGAAATGGTTATGCTAATTTTGATGGAATAAATGGGCATGAAATATCAAAGTTAATAATATGTCCAAAGCAAGTAAAACACTAAAAATTTCTAAATTAATTTCAGAGACTTTCTTTTTTGTTACAGAGAGTTTAGTAAGCAATGACAAGCTCTAGTGGCAAGAAACCACAATTAAAAATAATTGTACTATTTTATTAAATATGCAAAAAGTTATCTCAACTAGAAGTCCTTGCAGTGTAGAAAAATATGTAAACTTTTCATTTTACAAGATCTCTTACTCCCTATTTCTCTAGCAACAGCTTCTGTAGCATAAGATGACCCCTCTAGACACTCTTTTAGATGTATTTAAATACAGTATTTATGGGAAAGGAAAAAAGTATTATGAAGTTTGTATTCATGCCCTTATTTTAGAGGGAAATTTATTGAAAACAAAATAAGATCAACCACATGAGGAAACACAATGAAAGAGAAAAGAGCAAGAAAAATAGTAAATAATGAAACTTCAGGGCTAGAAAAGAGCAGGTGAATCCTTGGACACCTTAACCTGTCAGAAA
This sequence comes from Tichodroma muraria, assembly GCA_013390105.1. Taxonomy (NCBI): domain Eukaryota; kingdom Metazoa; phylum Chordata; class Aves; order Passeriformes; family Sittidae; genus Tichodroma; species Tichodroma muraria. The sequence goes on from WAAG01033471.1 coordinate 19,985, forward strand.
TAGGGCAAAATCATATCACTGCTCCATGTTTCAGCCAGTGTTTTCAGCTGTATTTATCTTTGCTAATGTTTTGTGATGTCATCACAGAAATGTCATTTTTCTTTGAAAATTTTTTTTTATTTATTTATTTTTAGTGTGGGGATGTGCTGGTGGTGTAGGAGAAATACAGTAGGAGAAAGAAAAAAGGAAAAGGGAAAAGTCGGACCCCAGCTCTCTGACTGCAGGGCTGTCAGCAGTTTGGCTGAGCCAGTGAAGACACTACTGTCACTTGGAGCTTTCTCTACAGCTCATTGCAGTGAATTTGTTCTTCCTGAGCAAGGTGACAAAGGCCTGAGCTGCCACAGTGACCAGGATGTCCTCTGGCCTTAGCACCTGCAGTGGAAGAGTTCATTCCACCCTGGTTCCTCTTGTCTTCAGCATCATACAAAGGATCCTCAGGGATGGAGACAAAAGGCAGACTGAGCTCCCACCACACAAAGGCAGCCAGCAGATGAAGAAAAATTAGGAATAAAACAAATGTTCCATGCCTCATGGATTGATTCCCTGGCCACTGAGATGCACGAATACTCTGCCAATCCAGGGTATCCCCATTTCTGGAAAAGGCCAATAAGCCATGGCCAAGAAAGCTCAGGCATTCCTGTTCCACCTTCCACTTGATACTTCTCCTGCTGCTGATGAATTATTCTGATTAGATAAGTAGGTAATTACCAAGATTCACTCACTATCCATATTTTCACATCACAGCCAAAGTTAGAGGTTTCTGGAAACTGTGAAGTGCCTGCCAAGAGCCCAGCTGAATTCCCATGGTCCAACTTTAATTCTGAAACCAAAACACCTGAACTGTCACCTCCTTGCACTTTCCAAAACCCTGCCTGCCTTCTCACAGTTCTGTGAGAGCTCTTTTTCTCCATCAGGGTTCTGCCTGACCTAACCACACACTCAGGTGTGTTTCCTTCCTTTCCCCCGAGTATGATGGAGTTTGACTAGTGCCCTTCAGCTGGATCATTCCCAACATAAATCAGACCAGGACATTTCTGACTTCTGTGACAGATATCCATGAACTGGTATTCAAACAAAGGTGCTACAAGCTCTTACTTGGACCTTACTGGCAGAAATACTCAAAATTTGTGGAAAACATAAGAAGTGAACGATGAGAACTTGATCAAAAAACCTGAATAAATACTCACCAGGGAAAACAAAAAGGCCATGCTGTTTGCATAGAGCTAATATTAATTTACTGATTTCTTGATTAAAACAAAAATGGAAAAATGATTCCCAGCAGGTTCCTCTTCTCTTTCTAAGTTAATAGCAGGGATGCCATTACACTGAAAATGATACATTTGATGCTAAAACCAAGATACATGTTCATTTCTTCAATTCAGCCAGCCAGTGAGGTTCAGCTATATTCCACTGGGCTGGGACAATCTCCCTGCATTCTCGGATTGAAAAAGAAGTGTGGAAAAAGCAGCTCATCATTATGGGCTCTAACAACTGGCTGTCAACCCAGCAGCCTGATGTTGTGAAGTATATCTGGAAGGGCAACACAACAGCAATCCAGAACTGTTACTGCTCAGCCACCATGGCCAACAGAGTGGGAGCAGAGAGCAAAAGGGACTTGGGAAAGGAAGGGCAGTGTGTGATCTTTAACTTCAGAGAGGTAAGGAGGCCACCATACACAAAAGATAGATGCATGATCAAAGCACTGACAAGCTTACTTGGTCAAATGTGCTCTTTACAGGAAACCTAGTTCAGGAAAGGACAGATTTTAGGAAGGGTTCCTGGGCATGTGGAACCCAGCAGTGACTCCTGTTACTTTCAGTGGTATGTCTCCATCTCTCTGATAAGTGTTTGGTGTGGCAGAGAGCATTTTGCCTCTTTCTGGTGACTAATAACTCAGATTTGCATTAATATTAATAACAATTGCAGATCCTCAAAGGTTTGGGTCCTTCACAGAGATCTGCTGTTACTTATTTCTTGTACTGCCATTTTGCCCTTCCTTGCCTTTGCTCCTTCTTTGTTGAAGCAAGTTAGTGAGAAATCAAGAAGTCCTTTCACAGGGGCCCCTTCAGAGAAGGGTCATGAGGTGGAAAGAGGAATATCCAGCTCCAAAACATCGTGTCCAAGATGCCTGATATTCAGCTAATGGTTTCCAAAGGTCTAAAATCTCCACTGAGTCCTGGATGTATTTGTCAGTCTCTGCTACCCTTGGGCACTTGAAATGCCACACCTATGTTTAGGTACCTGGTTTTGTCTCAAAATCCCAGTGGTTTTCTATCAGTTATGTAAGGGGAACATTTTACTTTCAAGAGGAAAATTCAGTCTGTGAGCCAAGAAACTCAAAGACAAAGATTCTGATAAGGCACAGTTGAAGTGTGCAGGAGCTCTGCACAAGTGCCCAGCTCAGGTTGGTTATCACCACTCAGCAAAACCTTGTCTGTTCCATATCAAAGAATGATCCTTCCTGTGCTGCCAAAATGACACAGTGCTGATAGACAAATCCTGCTTGTTATACACCACAGCTGAGTGCTGCCCACACACGCTGCAAGTACCTAAGGGGAAAATGGGCTTAACAACAGAGTTAGAACACAGATCCTCAGAGTACAAGATTGGAGCCAGCACGTGTAGTTTGGAATCAGCAGCCTTTGGAGAGCTGAATGTATTTGAGGAGGCCACTGCTACCAGCTGCGCTCTCTAAGATGAATTTACATTTAGCACACAATTAATTTCCCTTGCACAAATGAAAGGGATTTTGGATTCCTTAGAGACAGGCACCCCTGTGAGCTTGGCCACGAGGCAGGAGATGTTCCTCATCACAGATTCTGGGTCAGCTTGGGGCAGGGAGGATGTGTTTCATTTCAAATATTAACCAGGATAAGCAATATTTGTTGGATTCCAGAAGCTCCTCAGGGACAAAGTCCTAGTTGTAGGGAATGTGCAAGCAGTGAAATTCCACCCATTCACCACTGATTGCCTGTGTTATTTGTGCTGCTGCTGTGTCTCCAAAATCAATGCAACATTAAGCAGTCAAAAGCCCTACAAAACTCAGTCTGCTTAGCTGGATGTGTAATGTACTCAGATTTATGGTCAGGTCCGCCCTGTTCCCAATAACCAGGATCAAATGAAGGTTTGGCTTGCAGAAGAATATAACTTAGGCCATTTGCGTCAAATTCTCTGGAGGGGCAGTCTTTGGGAATAAGTCATGTGTGCCCCACAGTGTCTGAACTTCTCAGCCTGAAAGCACATTTGGAGGTTAAGACAGGGAGAGAGTGACACAATACAAATGCAACTCTGAGGATAAGGAATGCAGGACTAAATGACTAAATAACATTACAGCCTATAATGCTGCAGACATGGACTAACAAGCTGTAGAATAGCAAGGGAAAAAAAAGCACAGATAAACCCTGATGAAACCAAAACGAGAGAGAGCTTGCTTTTTCTCTGAACAGGCCCTTTAAAAGACCCAGCTTTTGAGTCCTCTGTGCACAAAGGCAGCATAGTTGATAAAATGATGGATGATTGGATCAAGCCTGGCGAACATCAGAACAACCCACACCACTGAGCTGGAAGACTTTTTCTGCCATGTCCTGGAACAGGCTTCAAGCTCGCATCCAAATCTGTTGAGTTTGGCCATGGCTCTCCCCTCAAACAGAGGTGTGGAGCAGCACAGTGGAACAGTTGCAATCTGCAAGGGGAGCTCAGAGAGCAGCAGCTGATGGAGAGAGGCAGCTCCCTCCACTTAATGCAGGGCTTGGAGGTGAATTCCGGCTCCCAACAGCATGTGAAATTTGCAGTTCGCTGCAAACGCTTTTTGCTGATTGTGTCACACTCAGTTTCCTAAGGAGGAAGCAGGGGAACTCAGCCTTATTTGCATGAGTTTCACATCCCTCTCCTTGGCTGAGAACACACTGTGCTGTTCGATGGACAGCTCCTTTCTGATTCACTGCTCTAATTATGTTTTACAGCCGGAATATGGTGCTTATGTCAAAGCTGATGGGTAAAATTCTACTGAGAAGCAACAACATTTTGTAGCATTCTCCCGTTGTTCATTTCCATGACTTCCCTTCATTTTTTTACCCTCAAGGCTCATTTTCCAGGCACTAGTCATTCTGGAGAGAGATGTTCTCACCTCCTTGATGCATACTTTTGACTAACAGCCATATTCCTCTTTTATTTGTTTATTTATTGTACATTTGCAGGCATATGGTGACAGAAAGAGAAAATAACAAAAAAGAAGGAGAACAGGTTTATGATTTGTCTAAAGCAGCTGGTAAAGAGCTGAAGTATCTGTCTGCAGGTAGACCTTCACAGTAACAATAATCCTTTTGCAATGGAGAATAGGATCATACAGGTTTAGGGACATTCATATTTCCAAGATTAATTCAGGCCCTGTGCTACATGAAACATCTTCTGGTATCCCCACATGCAGAACCTCTCCTGGAACACATGTCAAAAGAGAACAGGCCCCAATCAGCTTCGCCTCTCATCTTAGACAAAAACCACCAGCAAGAGCTGGGCAGTTATCTCTTGGTCCCAGATGTCACTGCAGGGACTATCCCAAATTTAGTTTGGCTTGCTAACTTCTCCTGAGAAGCTCAAAAAACGTGTTCCTCAATTGCAAATCTGACCTAAGTGCTCCTTGTGCAACCAGCTCACAGCCCTACACAGCCCTTCCTGAGGGAGAAGGGCTGGAGCAGCTCCTCCCCACCCAATGGAAGAGAGGAATTTCAGAAGAGAACATGGTATAGGACTGCAAAGCACCAGTGCTGCTGGGCCTAGCTTCACATCATTTTCCTTGCCTCCTATCATTTTCTTCAGCTGATGTTGGAGCTGTTCCTGGGGCTGGATGGTTCCCTGGCTATTCCAAGCTCTGAAGTACAGCAGGACTCCAGGCCAGACAGATCTGGTGTTTGTGTGTGTGTTTTGGCAGGTAGGGAAGGAGAGGGAGGGGAGCACACTCACTGCTGCAGCAGCAGCAGGATCACAGCTTGGCTAACAGGGGAAAAACAAAAACATGATCTCTCATTTAACTGTGCTAAATGACAAATTGCTTACAGGCAAGGCTGCCCACTGGGGAAAACACCACCAAAGTGATTGTTTCTCATTTCCTAGAGAGTGCTGACCAAGGAAGGAAGGGGAAGAAGGTGTATTTGAAATGCTGGTCAGGTGCTTTATAGTGCTCGACCACAGTTATTTTCTCCATTTTTGCAAGGACATTTGGTATAACATTATTCTTAGTCCTTGGCAACATTCAAATGAAAAGAAAAAGCTCAGGTGACTGCTTTAAAGATACTTTGTCTTTCACTGCTTAACTCTGTTTCAGCAGAACTTGAGGTACAGATGGTTCCCTTTTTTTTTTTCCTAAACTTAAACTTGCCAAACTTAGGGTTCAGAGATCTGTCTTTTCACACTGCACCTGCTAATGGGCCAAGCACCTACACTGTGCTGGAACAGTGCTTTTGCACCACCCATTCTCTGCCAAAAAATACATTCTGGTGTTGCTAAGGAAATCTTTCACCCAAATCCTGGCAAGGGAAAAGAAATGCTTAATTTTTAAAAGAAAAATAACTTTTCATTCCTTTGTTATATTTGTTTGCTGTTCCATAAGGTGCCTATTCATAAAACATAAGCCTCATTTTCTTAGAATTGTAGAATAATTTAGGTTGGAAGGGATCTCTGTAGGTCACCTAGTGTGACTGCCTGCAGAGTTAACTTCAAAGCAAGATCAGGCTGCTGAAGGTCTTTTGTAGTCAAATCTTGAAAGCCCCAAGGATGCAGAGCCACACCTCTCTGGGCCTCTGTTTCAGCACTTCAAAAAACTCACATTGATTTTTTTCATATATCCAGCCAGAAATTCTTTTTGCTGCAGCTTGTGCCTACTGGCTTCTGCCCACTGATTGTGCACTCTGGGAAGATTTTGGCTCTGTCTTTGCTATAATATCTCTCTCAAAGGTCCTCTCACTCATTAGCTGGTCACTGCGGAGAAGCAGCATCTCCCAGCCTCACACGTCTGGGTGCACTCTGCTCTCTCCCCCTCATCTGCTCATGTTTTCTGCCCAGTTTTCCCCTCTGCTTTGCCTGAGATGGCCCATCCCATACGTCGCAGCACAACCAGACGGAGCAAGCCCATCAAGCAGGAGGTGAGAAGGATAGATGCATGGAATAGATCTACCCAAAACATCAACACAGGTGTCCAGATAAGGGAAATTTTCCCTGTGTCTCCCTTGTCCCCATATGAACACTCATTTGGGCCTGACTGGCTTCTGGCTAGTTTGTAAGCATCAAGAAAAGCCTCATTTCCCCCATTTTACTGTTTTGTTCCACTGTGCATGCACGTATTTTGTCAAAAACAAGACATGTAAGTCCAATAATAGTTCCAATTCAGCAACAATCTAACCTTTTCTTCCACAGTGTGAAGAAACACTTGATAGAATTAACAGACACTAATTAACATATTCTTGGTGTCAGAAAAGGTCTTTGATCAAAGTTTTGATTGTGTTTTGTTGCTCGATCCTTGCATTTCAGTTTCAGGATGCTTCATGTTGACTTTTTATTATTTTCCTCTTACTCATCCTGATCAATACATTTCTAAATTCTGACAAGAATCCTCAGGAGTATTTGCCATAGCTCTAAGCAGGCCAAAATCTCTGCACTTGACAACTCAGAAACACAGTGAACTTTCCAGGATTGTACAAAGACAGAGTCATGTTAACAGCTTGGACTCTATTTTCCAGCCAAATTGCAGATAACCTTTAAATAGTCTTATGGAGGGATTTCTCCGGAGATTATCAGGACAGGTTTGTACTGAGAGATCATTTTGTTCCCTGAATAAACTGAGGTTACCAAGAGGTGACATTTCAACAATGTCAACTGTTCTTATTTCTTCAGTAATGTGTTTCAATAGAACCTGGTCTGGGACAGAGTAATGCATTCCCCAGATAACTGGGGTGAGCTAAACCTGACTTCATGGCCCAGATTCTGGAAAGTCTTACTCTTTTTCACCATATTACTGTGTTTGGTTTTATATGCAAGTACCAACAGGAGAAGAAGAAAAACGCCAAAGGGAACAGTCTGTTGCTCTCTCTGTCAAAAAAAATGTTTTAAAATGGTTCATTAAATAGGATAAATTGTTTTCTCATTATTATTCAAACCAGTAAATAATGCATTTTTGAAGAACACTTTATTAATTAAAAATGTTTATGTCTTTACTAAACAGATTGCAACAACTCTTTCTAATACCAAAGATGATGTTATTTCTCTGACATTGTCATTTGTCTATTAAATTATCACTAAACAAATGAAAAAGATTAAATATTTACCCCTAGAGTCAAACTTAGCCTATAGAATGATACATGGACCAGTTCTCCATGTCTGACATCCAGATTATTGAATTCTTTGCAGGAACAATACTTTGCATTAGTTGCACCGTTCAGTTTGAATTAAAATACCAGCATGAAAAAAGCAAAAATACCATGAGAATCAAGGAGATGGGCTTATCTAGCATTCTGGGTTGTGCATGTACCTGAGAAGGATCCTGGCTCACATTGAGAAGAGCTTGCAAAAATAATTTTTGAGTGTGTAAATTTAGAAAACAAATCCTGGTTCTCACTGTTTGGACTGGGTTATATTGGAGGGATGGTGATGCATAAGCAGGACTGTGAGACCAGCTGGAAGATTAAACTGCAAGCTCAGCTGAAAGGCCCTCAGTTTTAACCTCCTGGACACAATCCCAACGTTTGCCATTCCCAGCCACGTGGCAGTGTTGTGACAAGATGGGTCAGAGGATGGGTGTGGCCTTGATGGAAATATCCTGCTCTGCCAGTGTCTTAAAGGTGCTGCTGGGTCCTGTATTTGTTGCAATGATCCAGGATAGCCACATGCAAAGGTTGGAGATAATTGCTGCTCCTGGGAGGAGCAGGGAGCATCTCCCAGACCATCCTGCCCCTGACTCCCTGGGATTTTGGATTACAGCTGTTCCTCTTCCAGAGGTGGTCTGACACTTATCCTGCTCAAAGCACAGGAGAGAAAATGGATTCCCTCCTCTCACTGCTGTGACAGACTATGATTCTTTCTATAGGTGGGCACAAAGTAAGGCAACAGAGAGATTGAGACATGAGGTAATAAATACATTCCTAAGTACAACAAAAATGCAATCTCAAATTTTCACAGCCTGGCCTTTTATACCTCTCTTCAAAAGGAACAAAAGAACACATCCAATATAATTTGAATTTTGGAGCTCCCACTTGACTATTCCCACTGAAGTAAGCGTGTGAGGTGAGCAGGGGAGGCAATGCCATTAAATGGAAAAAATGAACAAGGCAACGTAGTTACTCTGAAGCTACAGGACTTTGGTTGCTCTGAACTGATTGCCTGAATGCTTTTTTTGTGAAAAGGTTTTTTAAGGCACAGCTTCATTACCAAAATGTTAACAAAGCTAAAGCCCCAGGAGCAGGCGAGAAAATTAGAAATGTTCACACATTCAAAAGCATACAAAAATAATCCCTTTCCATTTTCAGGACAGAAATGCAGAGGAGCTGCAGCAGTGCACATTGCCCTGCCAGGGTACCTGGGGCTTTGCAGATCAAAAAGGGGCAAATCCAGCACAAAGCACATGCAGGCAGCAAGTGCTTCATTATCAATGTGTAATTGTCTTGATGATTATTGACTTCAGATTCTTAACAGCAAGCAGTAAGTTTTGTTGATCAACAGGACCCCTGGGATGAGAAAACTTCATTCATCTTTCTGAGTTTTGAGCCTATTCTGGTCTCAGCCCCTCAATCTGTATGGCACAGCACAAATTCACTTTAATTACACCATGTTATTCCAGCCTGGGCCTGCCAGAAAGTCTCTGTAAATATTTGTGAGGCCAAGTGTCAGAGCATGGTCACCTCCCAGCTGGAGGCTGAATTGTAAATGCGTCTGACACTTGGGCAAGACAGTGTCTCTAGTCAGTATTCATGGAATCATACTCATTTAGGCTGGAAAAGACCTTTGGGTCAGCAAGTCCAACCATTAACAAGCACTGCCAAATCCACCACTAACCCATGTCCCCAGGGGACACATCTATATATATTTTAAATACCTCCAGGGATGGCAAGTCAACCATTTTTGTGGGCAAACCTTTCTTCTAGCTGCTTATAGAATATTTAATCTCTCTCTTTATCCTGGTTGGATGACCTATAACAGACTCCCACCAGGATTCCTGCCTTGCTGGCATTCTCCCTCTATCCTATTGTCCCACCATTAAGCTCCGGACAACAAAACCACTCTCTGACATGCAGGCTACCCCAATATCTCTCCTTCTTTGCCTATCCCTTCTGAAGAGTTTGTAGCCATCCACTGCTGCACTCCAGTTGTCCCAGTCATCCCATAATGTTTCCAAAGTTCCCAACTTTGCCATAATTTTCCAGATGCACAGCACCTTCCAGCTCCTCCTGTTTATTGCCTGTGCTGTGTGCATTGGTGCAGATGATTTTTAATTGGACTACAGATCCCTCCACCTTTTTAGGAGGAGAAGTTATTAAAAGCAAGAGTTGCCCAGAGTGTTCTCCCTCACCAAAGGAAAAACCGCTTTCCCATGGCTATAAAGACAAACCCCTGATTTCATTTTGGGGGGAGTGCTTTGAATTTTTTTAATTAGCAAGCAAATTAAGAAGCTTAAGGGCAGGCAGGAGTAGCTCTCTGGTTCCCTAGACACCTCGGCAGCTAAACCTCACCTAAGAGAATCCCTCCTTTTGTGCATCTCCCATTAGAAAAAAGATGATTAAGTGAACTGGACTAATTCTATGTGCAAAAGCAAAACAATCTCAACTTCAGGAGGAGGAAGCATGCTTCAAGTGCACATTTCAGTCTTTGTTCCAGTTATTTATTCCTTTGTCTT
>WAAG01033471.1:29891-49845 GCA_013390105.1 Tichodroma muraria
TGTCTTTCAACATCTAGCAATCAAAGGAATTAAAAGGATTAAACAGCACGCACACAAAAAGTGATGCCTTAATACATCAAAGCAGGTGTGACAACGAGTGGAATAGAAGCCAGGGAAATAGACAGCTTCCTAAGATTTCTTAAATTAGATCTCCAAGTTCTATATGTGAAATGGTCACAACACAACACATGGATCCCTGTAAAACACAATTGCCATTAAAAAAACCAGCCTGGGATAAAAAGCAGAATAAAATGCACATGTCAGTGTTGCAGATGTTGCTGTGTCCTATGGCACCTCAGTTTAGAGACCACCAAAACATATCCACTTCTGCAGTTGATGCCAGCCCAGAGCCACTTGCTCAGTACTGCATTAGGCTGGGACACAAAGGGAGGTGTGGATGCATCTGCCGCCCACGTGACCTCCCAGGTATTGACAAATACTGTCTTCCTAAAACAAATGGGTTTTCTGAACAGTGTATCTCTTCTTTTCTCAGCTGTGGTTAGAGGCAGACTCTAACCTACAGTGACAGGAGTTGGGTTCACCATCAGCACAAGGTTCCCAGATGGATTTACCTAATTAAAACGTCCACTGAAGTAACATTCAAAAGCTACATGCAGCCTTATAAATATCCTACACAGCTGTTAATTTAGTATTTTCTCACACTTGTAGGCAAGGTTCCTGGTTGTAATGTGCTCCAAAGTTATCTATAACTATCCCCCAAAGGGCAGTAAATGAAGAAAAATTGAGGGAGGGAAGTGGGGAGGGACCTTCTGATGACCCACTGTTGCATATGGAGGTGACAAACAGGTTGAGGACACTGCCAGTCCCATTTTCAACTGTATCCTGCTCAGAGCCTGGCAGAAATCATGTTTGTTGGATACAACAATCTATTGAATCAGGGCAGTCATGGGGTTGCCTCCAGCATGTCCTGCAGATCAGAAATGATCACCCAGAGCTGAATATCATCACCACCCATGGGCTGCTTTCCCACTCCCAGCTCCCTTTGACTGAAACATTGCAGAGGATGGTGCAGGTGTTCCTCAATCCTTTCAGTGCTGTCTCAGGTCTCTTCTTTCAGGGTACACTGATGCTGTACCACTCTGACATGATGTTGCTGCAATTGGCACTCTGAGGGGAATATGATTCCCCTTCTAGACAAGCCACAGAGATTTGCTCTGAGGATGTACTTTTCATTTAAAATTGGAGCAAAGCAGCAAAGCAAAGAGAAAGCACACACTTGCTGCCTCAGAACAATCTTCCTAATCAGGTGCTTGGCTGGATCAGGCCCTCAGCGTAGACAGGATCAATAAAACTCATTGTTATGAACCACCACCTAGAATTTCAATGCCATGATTTAAGCAGCTCCTGGTCACCAGGGACACAAGGGCTACTGATGCTGTTGCAGTTACCCAACAACACCCACTCCCTGCAATACAGACCCTGAGTCGGAGCATTTGGCCACTTCCAAGGAATGGCTGATGTTCTGCCAGGACATCTGGCAATCCTGCTCCCAGTTACAGCCACCAGTGCAGAGTACAGCAAGGCATCATCCATCCTGGCCAGCTTTGTTATGTGGTGGACGTAGGAGCGATACGTTTTCCAGACACATAATAAATCTGTGCAAAATGAACACTGCGTTGTTGCCCAGTGACATGAAAATTTTGTCTTCCTTCCAACTGCTATCTTGGAAATCTGAATTGATGGGGGTAAGAAGCATCAGGGGAGGGCTCAGGATGCTCTGGATGAATGACATGCAATTCAGCCTGAGATAATGGCCAAGAGCAGACAGCCAGGGTTTCAATTAACTCCCCATGTGATGGAGTCACATAACCTCTTCTATTAGCAGTACTTCAAAAGGCCAAAGAAACAGCAACTCTTGCCCCCTTGAAGTATCACAACATCCCCACACACCCAAAACGGTTTGCAACTTCAAACAAGCCCTGAGCCAAGACTGGATCTTCATTACAAAGCTGTTAGAAGGTTAAAAAAAATGTGAGTTGAACAAAGGATTAGTTGAATGTGCAACTCTGGCTTTCTAAGGAGAGACAAGAAAGGGAATTCATTCTCATTGGCAAGTGGGTCAATGCAATTTGCTGGCCTGCAGATGAGAGCTGTCTCTGTTAACAGTGCTTGTAAGTGCAGGGATGTACTGGCTAAACAGGAAGCATTTGAAGATCTTCTCCATAGATGTCTGCAAGGAAAGTTCAGGAACTATAAGAGATGAAGTTTAGATAAGTCTCCAAGGGAGCTGAGCTGTTGTTGAGCAGTGAGGTCTTTCTCCTAGTTAGGTTATAGTTAAATGGGGAGTACATGTGGCGTCTTTGGTGTCCAGTATGACATTGAACAGGGTCCTTAGGACATCTTCTAACAGCAGAATTCCTTTCTACCACCATCAGCAGTACAGTAGATTTTGGAAGCAAATAAAACTCCTTCTCCAGTGGGTCAGTGTCCTATATTCCTGCTAGCCTTAAGGAGCCCATTTCTCCTTCACAAGCATCCCTCACACAAAATCTTTTCTCAGCCCCGAAGTCTTCCCATCCTTTTCTTTCCCATGTCACTTGTCCATAGCAAGTAAAAGACCAGTCTGTGTCAGGCCTGTGTTTGTGCTGAGCAGCCATCTAGACCAAAGCAGGACAGGTAATGCTCACGGCAACCCTCATTAACAGAAACATGTAAATCTCTCTCCTTTGCCTGTTCTACTCAAAGAAACATAATTTTTGCTGTCCAGATTGGCTGAATTTGGTCAATTAATTCAGAGACCATTAGAGGAGGTCTGAGGGACTGCCAGACCAAAGGTGAGGGAGCACATGATTATAGATTCTTAACTTGGGAAACCAGGCTAAAAATAGCAATAGTCTGAGAAAGAACCAAACCCTGAGATGCTCTGAAGAGGTCGGTCTGCAACATCAGCAGAGCAAAGGTGGGTGGGGAAACCCTTCTGAAAAATTACTTGGAAAAAAAGTTCATCGGAGGAAGTCAATGTTTGCTATTATCTCCCTATTCTCTGGCCTCAGGAAGAACATAATTGCATTTCAGCTTAACTGTAAGGAAACCAGGGTGAGATATTCCCTGCCTTTGATCACAAAAGATGTTTTACCAGGGAGAACCACTGTCTCCCCCTACAGGGTGATCCATATCCAAGGCTAATGAGCCTGCTAATGAGAATTACTGCAGCTGCCAATCTCCAGCTCCAGAGAGATATCTTGCAAAGCAAAGTCTGCAGAGTTCAGCTCCTGAGGGAGAATCACTGCAGGACAATGCTGGGACACCCTGGGGTAATGTTGGGTATAATCATACAGGGTAACTGGATGAATCCTGGGCTATAAAAATTGTATTTCTTCATGACAAAACTCTGATTTGTCTCTTCCCTCTCATTATAAGTCAAGGGAAGGAATATGTTCTTCCTTTCCCCAGGCAACACTCATTTGGATGCAAGTGGGAATTTCTTTTGGTGCTGTTCCTGGCTCTTCTCTTCGACAGACAGGAGAGTGCTTATTAGAGCAGATGCACAGAACATAGGAGATAGCCTGATTACATTCCCAGTGTTAGTCAGAGAATACTCAAGAAAATGACTGTCCACCCTGCCCTGGAACGTTTGCCAGCCTTCCCAGGCTGTTCAAGAACAGCTTAAACAGTGTTTTGAGTGATGCTGCAACATGTACCACTTGTCTCCATTAATGTGAGGAATGGCAGAGCTAAGCACTGCCTCTTCCACCACACTGCCACCAGAATCTCTTGGATTAAACACTGGGAAGAGATTCCCACATCCTTCAGAAGGACGTAGGGGCAGGCTAGCCCAGCAGGGCAGGAGCTGCAGTCTCTGGCTCAGGGCAGATCAGCAGGGCAGGCAGAACGTGCTGTCCTGCACCTCCTGAGTGCTTAGCACAGAGAAGTTTCCCCATTTTAGACCTGTTCTTGTGCAGATGCAGAGGGTGATCTCGCTACGGAGCCATCCCTCATGCCATCAGATCACCACACACTTAGGCAAAATCCAGACAAGAAGAAAAGCAGTAAGAGGTGGCACAGGGGTCAGGAGAGGCTGAAGCTCCCCTCCTGTCTGTGAAGCTGGGCAAACAGAATTTGTGATCTTCTGCTTCTGCTGTGCCAGAGCAATGTGAAATTTTCCATTGCCAGAGACGGGAAAAGGAAGAAAAACAAAGGAAAAAAAAACAAACAAAAACTTCGCAAGAGGCATGTTGCTGTTGCAGAAAAAACAGATACCAGATCAAAAATCTCTGCTTAAAGACAGTACATATGCCAGCTCCAGGGGATTTCAAATATTTATGGTTTGCTGCATTTTTAATCTTTAAGATTTCCAGGGATGCTGTGCGTAGAACATGATTCAAGCTCATCCCATGTCTGACATGGATGTGGCTTGTAATTCTCTGCAGTGGTGGGAAGGGGAAGGCAGCATCTCTCGAAGGTTCCTGAGGCTCACACCTCACTGCAGGCCTGCAGGGCCTTTTCATTGTGTCCTAGAAGCAAATTCTGAAATCTGTCCTCACGCACTGATTCTGGCACTGGTTCTGCCCTCAGCTATTCCAGCCCAGGCAGGGCTCACAGCTCTGAAAGGTGCTCTCGCCACAGGCAGGGAGCTGCAAAGGAGAGATGATGCCAAGGAGAGATGGTGCCCACTGCCACCACTCCAAGACACCTTATCCTATCTCTGTCACAATGACAAAGGAGAGTCCCCATTCTACTCCATGGCCTAAATAGATTTCTTGCCTTATACATGATTAATAACCTGAAAGAGATTAATATTTAAGATCCCACTGGGGAGTTATTTGCAAAGCACAATGGTTCTTCTGGTACAGCAGCATGGGCTGAAGTGCTTTAGCAGGAGTTTGGTGTGTGTGCAGAACACCTTAGGCACACAAAGGACTAATGCATCTAACACAGGTGCTGGGATTATTATTTCAGCTCATGTCACCTTCAATTAGAAGAGATTTTGGGTATGCTTGCTCATATGCCTCCACTTCTCTTTCCATATTTCTTGAATAAAATAAACCTAAAATATCCAAAGCTGAGGTAGGATTTCAAGGAACTCTGGCTGCAGCACACTGGCTGATGTTTGCCTCTTAACTTGGGGTGAAGCTGCATAAATTATTCAGGCTCTTTTATTTTAACTGTCAGAGAAATTTAGGCTTCTTAACCCATTTTGCCAACTATCATGTGAGCTGAGGGAGTTTGGGAGAGAAAAAGCACTTTCTGGAGGGTAGAAATGTTCATATTCGCAAAGAAAATATAAGATCTGTTATTCTTGGGTATAAAAATCATGTCCTGCTCCACTTTTCTCAAAAACGCTTTACTTTTGCTCACCCTGAGGAAGCTGTAAAAGTACTGCTGTGGAGGTCACCATTTAAGTTGCCCCTCTGTGATTATAGCCAGGTCCTGGGTGTAGATGGTCCAATGCACCAGCCAGCTTTCCCTGAAAGCACTGTTATTGTGCTGCTTCTTCCCTGTTCTCAAAACTCCCTGAGACGGCAGGAACATCAGCTTCCCTCCCCACCCCCCATGCCATTCTACACATGCTGCTGGAGCTTAAAGATCTGAGGGTTACAGCAGGAGAGGAGCACATCCAAAGACTGCCCTGTCCACTTTTTAAAAGTGATGGGACTGATCCATCCAGAGCAAACCAAGTTACCCCATGGGGGTTTCAGCACCAGCACTTTCCTGTAGGTCACACAGAGATTGATAATTTTCCAGTCTTTTCCCTGCCTACTGTAATCTGGCATCATTAGACAGCACAAGGACAGCTCATCTGAGCAGCAGTTAAGGGATTACAACTGGACTGTGTCTGGCCGTGCTTTCTTCCTCTGCACAATGACCAGGTCATAATTAGGATGGGAATTATGGTGTTCAGTGATGTGGAGAGACATTAAGCTGTTGAGTTTCTGGCACTGTGACCAGGTACGTGCTGCCAGGTTTCAAAGTTCAGCAGCTTTTAGGACTGGCAGAGCTGTGGCCTCCCAGTGTGGCACAGCAGTGAGGATCCAGTGCATTTCTGCAGAGCCAGGTGGCCCCGGGAGGAAACGAGGAGCGTGGCCAGAGCAGCACAGCCTTGTTCAGCTCCTCCACTCCTACCCAGGGAATCACACATGGTCCCAACCCTGTCCTTCCACAGGAAAAGCCTGGCGCAAGATGCACTATCAGACACCCAGCTCTGTGGTGGTTTCACACGAATTTAAGCCTATATCCCAATTTAGGCAGAGCAGCTATGCAAAATCAGTCCCTTCCTCATCAATTTGTTTGTAAGAACCTAGAAGTGTTGCCTTAATGCTGTTTTCCTCCCTTTTTATTTTTTGATCCACCTGACCTTCTGCAAAAGAAAATGCTATTGACTTGCTTTTGCAGTGTTACCAATGTTCTGCAGTGTTAATTATTTATAACCATATAAAAATGAGGCTAAGCACTAGATGTTCATTTGCCAAAGCTCTATCTCTACTCCTGTGCATGTTTTTTAATATGCTCCTCACAACAATATGTGTGGTGGAGAATTTTACCACCAGTTCCTCCCTTCTTGTGAATATTTAGTCAAGTAAAGCATTAGCCAAGCTTGGTCCCTCTAGAATTTAAATTAGGAAACTGGCACCAGTGCAGGAACCCCCTTGAGTGCTCATATAATGCTGTATAACCCTTCAGAATTGTAGATTTTACAATTTTTAAAATTTACATTTTTTAAAATGATTTCTAATAATGTAATGTGATGTAGTTGGCCTACATAGATTAAATAAAGAATAGCTTAGCTATTGCAATCTGAAAATTTGTCAAAAAATAAACAGCAGCACACAAGACCCTCTACCTTACTGGCCATTCAGTACCCTAAGGGAAATATCTTCCCAGTCATTTTTATAGATATTCCTAGGTAAGTGTAGATTTCTGTGAAGATGAGCCATACACATGGAACAAAGAGTGTAAAAATACATTTGGCCTTACGTGTCACATAAAGGGTATCATCAATATTTGTTAAAGGAGCCTTTTACTGTGTTTTTATTTTTTAATTCTGAAGCTGAACATACTACAAGCGTGTGGTATGACTTCAAATCAGACAATTTGCTTCATCTGTGCATTTATTGAATAAAGTAATTTTGTTTTCCAATTTCAGATGATTAGTTAATTTGAAAATACGCAAAAAATTTTATGGAGTGTTAAAACATTTTCCTTTTGTGTCTGTTTTGTTTCAGCAGTAGTAAAAGGTGATACCAGAGGATAGAAAATGAACCTTTTTCAGTTGAGGATATCAGCCATAGTTTCACTATCCTGAATGACAGACCATGAAAGATTATTCATCTGCCTTCCTATCTATCTACAGCAGTGTGGGTATCATCTGCTTCTGTGATAAAAGCCCCCTGGGAGGCTCTGCTGTTCTTATCAGATGTGGCAGCAGTTGAAATAGGAGCTGAGTAAGATAATAAATAATAAATGAGCCTATATATTTTAATCTGATGTAGGAAAATGTTAACTGTTAATCTGGATAATGGAGTCTCCATGTCCTAAGATCCCCTACTCATGAACTTCAGGCAATCTCTCTCTGAGAGCTTCAGCTTCAACTTTTCACTGGAATCAAGCTTCTGAAGGCATCAGCATTTCTCAAGGGCTTTCTCAGAGGAAATCACAACCTCACACTAAATAGATTCATTTGCTTGGGGCTGATAATTAGAACTCCTCAATTGCATTTACCATCTTGGGATTCAGATCCTGTGCTTTAGGAGACACCAGGAAACACTACTGTTTCTTCCAACAGTTTTCTCCAGAACAGCACTGTCTGTAAGGGCTCTCAGTCCCTTCTGCCAGCAGAAGCAGCTGGAGCCTCATTCTTCCAAATCAGCCTTTTCCCCATGTTTGCATTAGCTGAAGGATTAACATCTGAAAGCAAGGTGCTATGAGTTTTCAAAGATTCATTCCTAGAAGTTACTGGAGGGAAAAGGCTTGGGAGCTCCAGGTACAATACAATAAAAGGAAATGCTAGCTCGAAGCAGGCTGTGGTTGATTAGATCTGACGGATGCTCCGCAGAATGATTCCTGCTGTGATTGAAGAGCTGCCAGCGAGCACAGTCCAGCACCACCTCAGGGAGGTGCTCAAAACAAACCCCCAAACAGCAGCGATGCTGGCCTGGGGACCTCTGCTTACAAAGCAAAGACTGAAAGCACCGACCTCCCTCCTCCCCATCCTCCCAGGGAGGGACCAAAGCACCAAGTCAAAAGGCAGCCCGTGCATATTTCCACGTGCTCCCCAGCACGGATTTCCCTCGACATGACCCACGCCTTCTTGGCAATGAGGGATGAGGAATCACCCCCACCACTGCACTGTGCTGAGGAAGCGACACCAGGCACGGGAACACAAAGCCAAGCATCCGACACCGGAAAACGCGATTTTGGCAATTCCTTAAACAAGCGTGTGAATAATGTTTGTGTCACAGGTAGCGGCAAAATATAGCAGGTTTTCACAACTGCCGTGGGGAAATATAGTCTGATATAACTGTTAAAGACCTGTTCATATTCCAGACAGCAAACTACCATTTGCAGGATGAAATTGTTTGCTGTTTAAACACTGCCATTCAAGGACATTAATTGCTGTGGGTTAGATTAAACTAGATGGCACAGCAATAAGATTTGAAACCTGGGAGAGGGGTGGGGAGGAAGGAGGAGGGGAAGAGCAATCTTCTCTCATAAATAATGGGATCTAAAAAGGAATCTTTATAGGGACAGATTAATCTGCAAACAGCCAAGTTCAAATCTAGTTCATGCCCTACAGGTACTCCAAGCAGCCCCAGAGGACGCAAACACTGCCCTCACCACAAAAAGAAGACTTCAACCTTCTATTGGGGTATTTATTCCAAATATCTGATTAGTTTCAAGTGCCGTATTAGAAGCTGGCTGCTTGCCAAGATGGGACAAGCCACCCAGGGTGACACAAGAAGAAATGCTCTCCTGTTGTTTTTAAATGAAACCAGTGGCAACAGGCAGGAAAGGGGGCAAGCTCTCATGACAACCTTTGGTTCAGTTTCTTGCACACACATATGCATGCAAAGACATTCAGAGCAATACATTCCTGCATTGCAGGGAGAGAAGTAATTTTGGTCCAAATGTCTTCCTGTTGTATTTACCCTGAGTGCCTTGCAATAAACTCCCTTTCTCGGCTCATGGGAAGGCATGTTATTTATTCCTTTACAAATGTAAGCCCATTGTAAATAAATAAATAGCAGCTCTGGGCACTTCTTTTTGGAGCTGTCTTTAAAAGCACTAATCGAAATGTAATGACAGGCTGGCAGCCAGTTTCACTATCCAGACTGCTGATAACCAGCTAAGGTTTGCAGCCACAAAATTAACATCACAGCTGCAAACAAAACTATCCTCTTGTCACTCACCCTCTCCCAACCCTTTGGAAAAGGCAAAAAACAAATCCCCAACCGCCCAAACAAGAACTTTGCAGAATATTTTGAAGGTCAAGAAGCTATGGCACAATTTACATCAAGCATGGAATGAATTTTTAGCATAAGACCAGTAGAGGATACTTGCCATTTCTGCAATTTCTTCTAGCCCCATCTCCTCCAGAAGTGGTTTTATGAGCTAATAATCAGCAACCACCACTGATAACAATACTTGTTATCTTCCCATCCTCAGCAGAGGAGAGAGGAAACTACAATTTTTTTGCAGTAGTTGTAGGAGAGAACCTACAACCTACCAGAGCAAGACTCCAGGACTCCAACATCTAGGACACTCATGGGCATCCCCTCCATTTCTACCTCTATTCGGAAACTCTGAGGGGACAGTTTAATAGAAGTTTAGTTAGTTCAATAATAGTTTAGATAGAAGTTGACCCTCAGTGTTAAAATAATTTCACACAGTTCCAAGTAATTTTGTTTAAAGGAATACCTTGCAGCACCCCAAATTAATTGCAGACCTAGTCCAACAAAGACCATATTAACAAACCAGGACCTGATTCTTCAGTCTTTACAATCAATGTTACCCTGGAGCAATTCCGTTGACTGCAGATAATATGGAATGCACAAGTGAAGATCTGGGGCTTTAATAATTGTTTCCAAAGATGTAGTGCAGACAGTGTTGATAACACCAGCAATAATCCCATCTCCATCCTTTAAGGCCATCCTAAAACTCCTCAGTAAAAAAATGGCATTACCAATTTTCAGGTGTCAGGAGAATTGAGTTATTTTCTGACAATACTATACCTACAGCAGTATTTAAATTGTACGTTAAATAAATGCTGTGATTATTAGGAGCAGACTTCTTGAAGTTGAACCACCAGGTAGCTGATAGCTATCCTATTACAAACTCCAGAAGCCTCAGTAGAGATGTACTTAATAATTGTTTGGCATTAATTTGTCATGCAATAATTATCCTATTAAATCTAAATTAAACCCTCCACTCAGACACTTCATCTAAAGTGTGAACATAACAATTAAGAGAGAAGGGGAAAAGGGGGATGATTTCTGCATCATTTGCAGTGTAAGATTTTGTGCTTTTGTGAGCAACAGCAGAAAAAGGGATTTAAGAAAGAGGAATCATTGTGAAACAGAAACACTCCCACCAGAACCAAAGATCCATCTTTCTAAGTTACATATGG
The DNA here is from genome assembly GCA_013390105.1 of Tichodroma muraria. Lineage (NCBI taxonomy): Eukaryota > Metazoa > Chordata > Aves > Passeriformes > Sittidae > Tichodroma > Tichodroma muraria. The sequence continues at coordinate 40,477 of WAAG01033471.1, forward strand.
TGCACATCTTAGGATAGCATCTTGTTACGCTACAAACCTCAGTACATTTATTTCTTTACCATAAGGAAGTTCTGTATTGCACTTCCTTTATAAGGAAGAAAAAATAAATAATAGTAGGCAATTGACAAAGGCTGGGATTGCTCTCATCTATCTAGCCAAATAACATCTTAAAAAAGCACACTGAATTTCTTTTTTATAAGCTCCTCCTGCTGTCAACAGCCAGAAATCAGGCTCTCCAGAGAGATATTCATCCCACCCACGTCAGAGCTCAGACCTGACAGCTAAAATCAGCAAAGAACAAATCCCATCCGAAAGCCAGACAGGAAGCCTGGAACGAGAAAGATTTAAACTTGTTCTCATGTCCTAAACTGAGATTTGAGACACAGAGCTGTTCTTCCACATAGGATAATGTAGCTTGAAGTGCTTAAAATGTCATTAAGTAGCACTGCTGAGATGAGGACAGTCTGGGTAGTTTTCTGGCCTTTTCCTGACCAATTTAATTTTAGCATCAAGAAGAATGGCTTTTTTAAAGCAAGACAAGATCTATTTCCACTTGCAATTGCTCAATGAATTTTCACATGAGCTGCAGAGCAGCACAGTACATGACAGTCACAGGAAGTTTTCTTCATCAATCCAAACTGTATTTTTCACAGCATTTAGGTCTAAAATCTATTTAAAAATGCAACTTCCTTCAATAGAAGAGCCGCTTGAGGTAAAAGCCTGATTTAGTAATTTTTGGTATGTTTTTAGATTTTTTTTTTTTTTTTCAGTTATGTTCTCCTTAGGGACAGAAGTTCTTTATATCCTCCAGAACCCCAAAATACCAGTTGTGGTGTTGGTTTTACAGTGTGTGATATTCTCTCTTCCCAGGCTGCCTGAGCCAAGCATGTCTCTGTGCCATTCTCCTAGGAGATAATTACCTCTTCACCTTTCTCTTCCTCTGCTAACACTCTCTCCTCTGCCAACTGCATTTTCCCACAGAGATGGTATTACTCATCCCTCTAACAAAACTCTGATGATTTCTCAAATTATACTTAGCTCTCCAGTCTGGCACTTGTGTCTCTGTTCTTCTCTATATCAGTTTGTCTAATAAATGTCTTATCTAGATCCTTAAACTATTGCAGTACAAACAACACAGCCTTTTTCAACCAAAATGTTTTCCTCTAAATCACACAAAAATGTGACAGGAAGGTTCATTGTGGATTAAACTATTCACAGCCTCTGTTTTGTTCCCACGAGCTTGTTTCCAACCCCGCAAGTCAGCTTGGGTTTAAAAGGTTGGTTTAAAAACTGCAGAAAGGAGATATCAAAGGTGTAGGAGTACATTACAAAGGAAGAGCAATACACTTTGGTACAGGAACAAGAACAATAAGTAACAAGTTCCCTGAGAAGTTTATTTATAAAATTTAAGCACATTAAACTGGAAAGGAAGCTTGCCTATTCAGAGACATCAGTAAATAACCGACTGAGAAAGCCAGCATAAACAAGGCTTGTTCAGGTAATCATAAGCAAATGGAATTCAAAGCAGATTAAATCAGAGTCTGTTTATCACGAGTGGCACCCACACATGGTATATTTAGTAAAGTTTCCTTTCAGTGAATTTAGTGCTGGTGGAAATGTGAGACGGACAGCCCAAGAGGCTCCTTCCAACCCACTGGGGGTCACAGCCAGGACAGAGCAGCACTCACTGCTTCACTGCAGCCAGGCTTGGAAGGGAAAAACCTCCCACAGACACCTCCACACTCATCCAGTGCCTTGCAAGCCATGGACAAGCCCAAACCGCATTGTTACATTCTCTTCTAAAACATTGTGATAAAAAAGGGAAACCCTGGAATCTATGAAATATTCTGCCACAGGGACAGGGCAGATTTGTGCCCAGTCCCTATCAGAAAAGGACTGTTTTGTGCTCCAAAGCATCATTATACAGGATTTTAAGGACTCTTAAGCAGCATTACTTCATTCCTTGATGAGAGGTCTTGGATCCATCATAACTATCCATAAAGCATTTCCTCATTTGGCCACGACACGGAAAAGCTACACACGGAAAGCTGCAAAGGAAACCTCAATTTTTTCTCTAAAACAATATTAGAAATGAAGAAAAAGACAGTCATAGGAGGGTTGACAATGCAGTTCTCTGAAATATCAGTCATGGAGATCATTACTGTTTAAGGGCTGGAGATTCATTACTGCTGCTGCCTTTATGGACCCAATGTCATTAATCCCCTACTTGAGCAAAAACCATGGGGTATATTGCTAATGGCTTCCAGGTTCCTTTTTGGATGCTGTGAAGCCTATATGATAATTAGTTCTCTAAATTAGCACTGTTTCCTTTGTAATCACTCCCCTCCCCAAACGATTTCACGTCACTGTTTCTTTGGAATATTCTTTGGTCTTATTTCCCATTATCACCACTGGAATCACATTGATAACATTTATTTAATCTTTTTCCACAGCTCTCCTGTACATTTACTGTCACCATCTGCACACATATTGCATTGTATGATCATATGAGACTTCCTAACTGCATTAGTGTGTGTGGACTTATGAACATATTGAGTGCTTAAAGAAGCCTTTTTAAAATTTGTTATTGGCTGGCTGTGTCCCTGCTGGAGTCCTCTGGGGAGACCCAAGGAAGAACAATTGTTTTATCCTTTCTAACAACACTACCACTGTTGCCTACCCTTGTTCTTTCACAGGGCCCTGGAGATCTTTTATAGCATCCTACACTGTCACTGCTGCGCTGTTAAACCCTCATGAATGCAACAACGAATTAATAACACCACTGTATACAATAAACAACTGCTAGCATAAAGATACCAACAAGATCTGTGGCAACACCACCATATTCCAATGCTTAGCCAGTGGATAAAACAAAATTGTGTGGTTCGTCTTGCTCAGGCTGCTCAGAAAATATTTAAAGGCTGATTTCCTTCCCTGTTTTTTTTTAAATTTTTATTTTTACTTTTTCTTTTCTGGTAGGAGACAAACTATGGCTCAAAGCCAAATCTGAAATATCCTGGGGCTTTTCACTGCCTTATAAACAGTTAGTTATAGTCATTGATACATTGTTGGCATATAATAGACTCTAATGTCCAGATTGCTTGTAAAAATACATATCTGTTATTGATGTATGTACCAGTTGTGCCTCAAGGCTCTCTTTGAGATGAGTTCCCCTTAATTTTGAGGCCTAGACATGTTTACATTAAACAGACACTTGGTAACTCAAAAAAACCTTAGCAGTCTCAGTACAGAATCTAGAGAAACTCAATGATTTGACAGAGGTCATGGTGGAAGTGAGTGGCACACAGAGAAATGAGCACACCTTTGATGGCAATTAAATGCTCTACTTACAGTTCATTCCCTGCTTATATTGGCAGGAGATTGAAAAGAAGAATAAGCTGAAAATGTAATACTCAGCCATAGGTGGCAAAATTCTGGCTAGAGCCTGCTAGGAAGCCAAGGTAATAATGCAATAAAATATTTTCTGTTCCTCTCTGCTGGTGATATTCTCCCCTTCCAGGGTTTCACCTAAAGAAAAAGAAACTCACAAGCTTCACCTTTAAGCCACAACAACGCACGATTTTCTTCCAGCATGCCTGTTCTCTGCACCATGTGCCACAGGTGCAACAGCATGGCCACCAGGGCCAAGGTTTCTGCCTTCTCCAGCTTTGAGACCGTGCAAGAACCTGCTGTCACCGGACCCCTGCCAGCAGCAAGCAGCCCCTGGGATTCTGCTGTGGGTGATGACACTGCGTGACCTGAGCAACAGCTGCTAAGCCGAGCACAGCAACCCAGATACAGATGTCTAAGGAAGGAGAGCTTGCTCTTTCAGGGCAGACTGGTGACCTGCTGAGCCTGAAATGGCCTGGAATTCCCTGAGTCAGCTTGTTCAATGCATTCGGATACAGGCAGGCACAGAGAAAGCGCCTTGGCAGGCTGACCTTAGGCACTCGAATGAGCAGCTAAATGCTCAGAGAAACTGTTAATGTTGTGTTTTCTGTAAACACACATCCTACAAACGGGCAAAAGAGGACCTAAGGAGCTCCCGTTCTGGAGAAGCTCTTGTAGAAAGGTAAGCAGGAATTTTAAATAAGGATGATATGCCCAAGGGTTTATGGTTCATGCATAATGGCTTAAATCACGTTAAAGTGGTGTTGAGACATGCACATCATTCCCACTTGCTCCTATTTGACTTCAGCATTATACAGAGAAGTCTCACAAAAGGAAGACACATTCACAACCTTTCTGCTCAGCTTGGGACAGGGGGAAGGACAAAGAATAAATTACTGTAGCATGCTCAGGGCTGAAATTCACTATTTTCAACAATACCTTCAAAGCTAAAACTTGGATATTCAGGAGATCCCACCCTCTGTCATCTTAAAGCTTATTCATGTCAAAGTCCCCTCCCTATAGTCAGCCCAGAGCAAATTTAAATAAATAACCTAGCAGTTCCTTCCAATTTCCTGACTGCAGGAGACTTTCGCCCAGGTAGCAGGACTAGAAGCCCATAATACTCTGGTTTAAGGAATATCACTCTTCCCAGCAGAATACTGCAAAAAGGTATTGGAAATCCCAAAGGTCTGGGAAACTTGTAAAAAAAACCAAAAACAAAACAAAAAAAACCTTTCAAGAAAACCCTAACAAAAATAATAGTAATAATAATTAAACAAACAAACAAACCCAAACTAAAGAAAGAATCACTGGTCTAACATATCTGCATGCCAAATGTCAGTGAAACTATTTTTTAAAAAAGCTTCGCTAATAATGCCTGAATTTAGAAATTCAGATATTTCTGTGCATTAAAACAAAACGATCTGGGAAACATAACTGTTAGCAAGGTGTTTCAGGCTGTGCAAGACCTGGATTTGATGCGGTGTAATTTCTGCATCAGGAGCCTGATTCAAACAAAGACAGTGTTCCCTGTGTGCAGTTGTCATTTTCACACTATTTCTCTGTGACCTTGTTTGTTGGGCAGTGAGCATAAGAATTTAACTGCATCTTCCCACCCCTGCCTTGTTATGGGCAAGGCTCAAAGGAAAGTGTTGGCTATTATTGTTTGTTTCTCTTGAACATCCCATGGAGATTTCAAGTCTATTTACTGCAGTAGTTCTGAACCGACAGCTGATAAAGTTTTCATTACTGATCTCTAATGAATGGGTATAGCTGGGGAAACAGGATTTACCTTCCCTTCATTCAGTGTTCACTGATTCCAATCACAGAACTGTTCCCTTCTCCTCTGCTCCAGCCCCTCCTCTCCTCCATTTCCTACATAAACTAAAGGGTCAGTTCTAGGTCAGGCATAGATGGACACAACACCAACATACGTGACCTTGACAGCTTGAGTTTTGCAGATGGTTTCTGGATAAATTGGATCAAAATATTTTAATTTGGCACCTCCTGAGCATATCCATCCTCACTGTGGGACACTCACATTGTGTGCCTGCTTCCCCAATCCACCAAGGTGCACTGGCCATGCTTCCTTTGGCCTGCCCAATTAAAGCAAAAGCCAGGCACTGGAGCGCTGAAGGAAATGAGGTTTTGTTCTTATTCCAGGAGATGTTTAGGCAACAGATAATTTTCTCAGCACTTTCCCTTGTAAGTACTACAGGAAACCATAGGGTTACAGTGCCAGCAACATTCACTTTTCTAGACCCTATCAGCCTCTGCTGCAAAAATCTTCCAAAAGAAACTTTCTGTGGCCCTCAGCAGTCATCACCCATTCTCTGAAACAAGATCCTGTAATTTCTGCCTATGTTTTTATTCTCCTCTCCCTGCCAATGTACAGACTGCAGTGCACTAACACCTCAGGTTAACCTGCGCATTGAAAAATGTCACTAGGGCTCAAATGGTGACAACTGATAACCTAAGAGAAAAAGCAGGAATTCTGCAGACATTTATGGAAAAGCATTGAGGCACTCCAAACCAAAGCAAGAACAAGTAAGCTTAAACTGCTCTTCAGCTCCAAAAGACCACTTTTCTTTTTTTCTTTTTTTGAAGATTCAAAAGACCAACATTTGCCTGTCCTTCCATATCCCTGGAAGAGTCACTGAATGTCAACCAGTCATTCCATGATTGGTAACATGAGTTACCAACCAACACTGGCACAGGTTAAAGACATGACAGATCCTGTGTTCCTTCACTAACTTATTCCTAAAACCACTTTCTCATAGCATTAGGTAAAAAATTCAAGTAACCCATTTCTGTGAATAATCAAAGAGAAATGAGAAATGGGATGGATTCGGGCACAATTCAATAAGAAGAATGGCAACAGTATGTGCTTATAAGACATTTACATGATTGCTGTAGAAAACACATTTTTGTTAAGTTTCCTGTATTACATTTTAGCTGACACAACATAGGGAAAATAAATCCTTAGGAAAGTCTTGTTCTTACACTGTTTCTGCCTTGCCCAAAACTAAGCAGCAGTGTTGAAATCTTGCAAGGAAGCTCATTCCCTTGAGGTTGTTAATCAGCATTTTAGACAAAAGTTTGGGGTAGCTTCCAACTAAGACTTCAAATTTTTTATCTGAAGCAAACCAGACTGCTAAATTGCATTCTGGTTTTATAAGACAATCATTAATAATAATAATAGCAAAATGAGAATTGCAAAGATTATTTTTTCATGTGTTTCATTAACGTGAAGGTAAAATCCTGCTGATCAGATCAGCACAGTTGCATCAGAGATAAATTTAGTCCATTATTCAATTAATCCTTCAATGCACTCCTGTGGTCGAGGTAATACATTATTATTATCTTCACTTCTGTTATTCCCATTAGAGACATTAGTTCCAAGAATGTGAACCATTTATTGTTGAGGGTCCTGATCCTGTAGTAGGATATGCTGGCAGAGACCCCAGTGTCCACAGTAAATCCCACTGCCTTGAATGAAACTCATCATCCTTCATTAGGACAATTGTTGCAAAGTGCCATTACCTTCTATTGTGCCTACCCAGTTGAGTAAGTGCCTACACTATTTAATTTAAGAAGGCAATAATTAAACAAAGAACCTTTTTTGCATTTACTGTAACTGGGGCATGTTTAATTGACCACCCTGCTTTTGGGAACATCCCCTTGTCCACACAAACAAGGATGAGGAAAACAAGAAATACTGAGTGTCAAAACAGGAGTGCTCTCAGCACACTCCACTTCCCGGCTCACCAGTCAGTGCACTGGCTGCTTTTAAGGTGGTTGTAGTAACCTTCTACCTCTTTAAATAAGTGATGACACAATTCTCCTATTAGACCGTTGATCCACATGCCTTCGTGCTCTTTTTCTGCATCAGAACTGTCCTTTTAAAGAGCATGGAATCATGGAATGGTTTGGGTTGGAAAACACCTTTAAAGGTTATCCCGTCCAACCCCTGCTGCAGTGAGCAGGGACACGAACTAGATCAGGTTGCTCAGAGCCCCATCCAGCCTGAACCTGAATCTCCAGACTGTTCCCACTTTACTGCATTTTGACTCACATTTTGGAGTGATCTTAGCTGAGTTTCTTTGGAGTGTGTTAACCAGATTTCTTTCAGATGACGCTTGACTTGAAGATATGCTCCAAGACCATTTAAATGCTGTGACTGCTAACCACTATTCACTCTGTTAAAGCCAGACTAGAGCTACCTTAGGGAAACCCCTTGAAATATACACAGTGTGGACACAGAATCATCAGCCATAGCTGTATTGTTCTGTGGCTCATACTATTTACAAATGCAGAACAATCCACTGTCTCACCCCATTGACCCTCAGCCAACTCCAGTGAAAAGAACATTGCAGGAACCAGTCAAGCTGATTGCAATACTGTCACAGGGCTGCTAGCACAGGCACCTGCCCATTCTGAGCCACAGCAATATTCTAGCTCTTTCAGGATTGGTCTCCAAACAGCTATTAGGCAGCCCAGGAACCTTAGCTGCAAAGACAAAAACTCAGTTAGAAGCAATTCTGCTTGCTAGTTAAACTACAAAGATCATAATAATAACAAGAAATGCAGGAATGCCATATAATTTATTCATTAGCATTGCTAACGTGGAAAATGTTTCTTTTCCTGTGATGAATCTTACTCATTACACTTTGAATATAGGAGAACATATTCAGAATGTTGTGTCAAACATACAAGTACATACTGTATATTTAAAGTAACAGGAAAAATGGCCAATTTTGAAATATTTTAGAAAAAAAGGTTTTTCTATTGCCACATATATTGTACACAGATGTTCAATACATTTTCTGAAGTATAATGTATATCAAACGCATAGAAAACCTTCCCCTGGCCTTTCTATACCACACCTTCTTATACCAGCCAGATTAATGTTGTTAGTAAAAGACCCAAGGGTGATGGATCTGTGGGGTAATCCTTGGAATACCTTGTGCTCCAGGCTGAATGATTCTCCCTAACATTTGAAGACCTATCAGGTATTGCAACTGGTAGAAAATTACCTCAGACAGAGCTATAATTTCTTTTTATTACAATTCTTGCTGGAAACTGGCCCTTTTAGCAGAATGAACAACAAAATAATGAGCCTGTCTTTTTAATCCCCGAGAGGACTGGTTAATTTACGTTCATTCACTGTTTAGTTTTCATGGGTCCTAAAATTTGCACAGGGCCTCAGGGTCTGCTCTGTTCCATGATTAAGTGAAGCAAAAAAGCCAGAAATGCTGTTCTACAGCTCCTCACTTACAATCTGCTTACAAACAGTAGATCACTCCGTGGTGTGCAAGAACAAATACATTTTCCTCCTGTCGTTAACTAACTCAGACAAACGCTCATTTACTGCAGTCCTTCAGACCATGGAGAGACCAAGTTTTGCAGTGGGCAGGTCATTCCCAGCTCTGGCACTAAAGCTCCATGTAAATTTTGAGATACTGTCTTCATTCTTTCCACTGTAGATTCTCTTCCCCCTTGCATTAATGAGGACTAGGCCTTTTCACAGTGGATTCCCTCACCGAATTCTTCAAAACAAACTATTCCATAAAATGAATGCACTCCATAATCCCTGGGGGAAGCAAGAGTTTGATTTAGAAGGCAAATGTTTATATGCTTTGATTTCTATGTTTTCCCCCTCTCTATACCTACACACACACTTGTATGCATATGTAAATATATATATTTCAGATGACAAGTGAACCTGAGCTTTTATTTGCAAAATATTCACCATAAAAGGAAACATGAGGTATGAGCATGCACATCATCTCTTAAGTAACTTTCTCTGTTATGTTTTTCTTTGTAGATAAACAATGCAAATGTTCTTTGCCAAATCTATTAATGACTAAAAGATCCCCAACTTTGGTGATGTCTGTGACAGGACCACATATGAACATGGAAATTCCAGAATATTTGGTTGAAGGATCAATTTACTAACCTTTTACACAGCATGAAGCC
>WAAG01033534.1:3632-18489 GCA_013390105.1 Tichodroma muraria
AATGTTAATGGTTTGTTGTATTTTGTCTAAGAAGAGGTATGAGCTTTATGGCGGGAGGAATATATTCACAGTAAACCACTGCAGTAGTTAACAAATGACACAGCTTTGCTTCATCATGTAACTAACCTTGGAAGCTGGTTATTGTTCCATTTCAAACATTCCTTTAGGATTAAGCTGACTTCTTAATCTTCCCTAATTGACATTATATGAATGGATTTCACACTTGATGTGAATGCCATGAAATATTGTGAGTCATATGGGTGGATCTGATATTTCTGGGTTTTTTCATGGTTCAAACTACAGATCACGGGGATTCAATTAGGTGTTGCTCATACTTGATTGATATTTTTCTACAGTAGGTCAGCTATTTGCCATCCATGGGAAGAAGGGATTGTGCCACTGAGCATGGTTGTAGGCTTCATACAAATAGTGTTTTTAGAACTAGTGAGTACTTTACAGGGGGTTTCTGGGTCTGACAGAAGTACAGGTGCTCAGCTATTTAGAAAGTAGGTCTTGTGTGAAATAGATAGGGCTAGGAGTTGTAACTAGTTCCAGCCAGCTTGGCCTCAGATATTTGTCCACATACCTCTAGGCCATGGAGAAAATGATGATTACGGACTGATCTTGCAAGGTGTGGAGCACTCCAGTCCCCATCCAGCAACTGACTTAGCCAGAACAGGTTTACTGGGGGTTTAAAAGGGCTGTTAACCTCATTAGCACCATTTGGTGCAGTGTATTCTCATTTAAGTACACGGGCTTTGGGTATGCTCCTTTCCACCTCACTTTTCCAGTTAGCGTTGTAGATGTATCCTGCCATTTGCTTTATACACGACAGTCATCCCAATGAATGCTGGTGCTCCTTGCTTATTTCAAATTTAGTACATTGCTTTGCTGGACTGTGACTGGAGTGTTCGATTTGTCTTCCATTCTAGATGAACTACTTATTTTTCTATTCCCTATTCTAGTATGTTTAGTAGAGTAATTTCTACTGATGATTCATTAACTATTCTAGCAATCTGTTGCTGTCAAAATGCTAGGGATAGTTTCTGATATTCTTTCCAGGAAAACTCTGTGTAAAATATGAGAGCTCACATGGTGTTTTTGTTAGGTATGATGCACTCACCAGGATTTGAAGGAAACCTGAATTTCAACTTCCAGACTCTGATGAATGCAGACAGTCTCTACGTGGTATCACTTTACACTTTGCTGCTCAACCTAAAATTGGCAAACTCAGATTACTACAGGAAGAAGCCTGCCCAAGCCCCTGTGTTGCTGGTGAGTTGGGGAATGTAGGATAATTGTTTTTAAAAAATGAAAATTTATTTTGCTTCCTTTCACATAAACCAGCCCACACATAAAGCCTTTAGGCTGATTGTTAAGTGGAGAAATAGTAATTGCAAATGAAGCATTCTCTGATATGCTTATGAATCTTGCATGATAAATGTTGTGCATCTGAATTACACTGTGATTTGGTGGGAAGGAATGCTGCTTACTGATTGTCATTAAGGTCACAGTCATTTTGATGGTTAAATTTTCAGAATAGATTAGCATCATGTGATACAGCAAGTATTGTCTCTTGATAATGTGCAAGAATATACCTTCATCTTGCAACTGGTTTTTTTTGCCTAATACTCAATTTGAATTTTTGTAGATGAGAACATGAGAAGTTAAAGTGAAAAACAAATAGGTCTTAGTAATGTGAAATTATGATTTTTGTTACACCTGGAATTCCTCAGCTTCTTGGGCTTTTTAAAAATCGTTTTGAAAACTCTGAGTTATAAAACATGGATCCATGTTTTTGGACTTAGTTGCCCAAGAGACATTGTTTCAGAGTTTTCGGAAAAAAACAAACAAACAAAAAAAAAGCGATATGTGGGAAAAAAAAAGTGTCAAAATGTGTAATTATTGCTGAACTTTCAGTGTAAGAGAATTAGTAATCTAGATCATCTGAAAAACAAATGGAGTCTAACATCATCCTTAGTTCTGGTGTGTTCTGCAGCAGATCAAGTACAGATCTGTGACTCAGGACATTCTCTAGAGGATTCAGTGTGCTCCACAGGCCTGAGCATGACCAAAGTATTCTTAGAGATCATTCTGATAAATAGTTGGAGACCGGTTCATCTGTGATGACTGTTCAATGCAGAAAGGCACAGTTGTTGGGCAGGCCACGTTAGGTACCACAACTTCTTTTAATTGGATTTGAGATCCTATTCCTACCTCATGAAAATAGCGAGAGATCAGCACATCTCATTGTCACTGTGCAAGAACTCATTCTGATTTGCATCTTGTGTTAACTGCGGGAGGGGAGAGCTGTTCATGTTCATGTCATTCTCCACTGCGGAGACAGACACAGAAGGATCTGGACAGGCTAGGTTGATGGGGCGTGACCAATTGTATGAGGTTCAATAAAATAAAGTGTCAGATCCTGCCCTTGGGTCACAAGAACCCAGTGTGGCACTACCGGCTGGGGCAGAGTGGTTGGAAAGCGGCCTGAGGGAAAAAGACCTGGGAATGCTGATGAGCCAACTGAACATGAGCAAGTGTGTGCTCAGGTGACCAAGAAGGCCAATGGCATCCTGGGCCTGTATCAGCAATGGTGTGGCCAGCAGGACCAGGGCAGGGATTGTCCCTGTACTGGTGAGCCTGCACCTCAAATCCTGTGTTCAGTCTTGGACTCCCAGTACAAGGAGGACACCGAGGTCCTGGAGAGAGTCCAAAGAAGGGCAACAAAGCTGGTCAAGGGTCTAGAGACCCTGGGTCGTATGAGGAGAGGCATTGTTTAGTCTAGAGGAAAGGAGGCTCAGGGGAGACCTTCTCATTGTCTACAACGCCCTGAAAAGAGGGTGCAGTGAGGTGAGGGTACGCCTTTTCTCCCAGGCAACAAGTGACAGGACTAGAGGAAATGATCCCAAGTTGTGCCAGGGAGCATTTAGACTAGATACCAGGAAATTTCATGGAAAGGGTTGTAAGGAAGAGGACCAGACTGCCTATGGAAGCATTCAAAAACCTGTGGGTATGGCACTTCAGGACATGGTTTAATGGTGAACGTGGTGATGGTGTTATGCAGACAGCTGGACTTGATGATCTTGAAGATATTTTCCAACCTTAACACTTCTAAGATTGCAATCCTCCATTAATTCTTTTCATAACTTAATTTCTACTTTTGCAATCCCTTACTCAGAAATATATCTGGGGGCTGATGCTGTAGGGCTCACACTGTTGTCTTACATTTGGCTTTTATTGTTCTCTGCAGAAGGAGTTCATGAAGCAGGTCCAGTCCAGTGGAGTGTTGATGGTATTTTCCCAGGCCTGGGTTGAAGAACTGTACCACCAGGTACTAGAAAGGAACATGCTAGGGGAAGCTGGATACTGGGGAAGCCCTGAGGAGCACAGCCTTCCACTTATCAGCATGCTGACGGGTCAGTACGATATTATGGTGGCAAGGCTAACTTCCAAATGTGTCTAAAACAAGCTACAATGACACTGCTTTATTGCGTTACATGCAGAACAGCATGTCATCGTGCAATATGTGGTGTCTCATGGAATTATCAGTAGAGAAGGAGCCAGACCTAGCTGTGGCAGGTACTTAAGTGTTTGTTTTGGATCATCAGAGTGGTTTTGAAGCATAGGTTTAAAAAACCAATCAAAACTGTCCCTGGGAGACAGGGAGAGGAGTTTTGTTCACTGAACCAAAACATCTCTTAATTCTGTAAGTTTCTGTTCTGGTAGAATTGATACTCGTTAATGGTAAACAGTAAGGCTACTGTTTTCTTGATGTCATAGCAGAGCCATTTCAGTGTGCCTGCGGTGCAGTACAAATATAAATAGTGGTATTTGATCCTGGAAGCCTTCCACAGATTGGACTCCCCTTGGTTCAGACTTGAGCTATGCCAGGGATATGCCAAATGGCACTAGAGAGAAGCTGAAAACCTGGAGCACAAGTGCTTAAAAGCAATCCTTAGCGTCATTTGAGGGGAAGAAAATAAAATTATATTAGCTGAAAGACAGCAGGATGGCTATGATACTGTATTGATATAAAATGTGCTGTCTGCTTTAATGTGTATGTAATTAAAATAGTGTGTGCAGGGAGAACACTGGCTACAGCTGAGCCATTAAGTGGTGATCAAAGGACACTGCTCTGAAAGTTTTTTGCTGATTGTATTGAGCTCAGTGTTACTTTTAGCTACTGAGCTGGGAAAATGAAAGAAACACTTGGAAAAAACTATACGAAGATGTGGAGATGGGGCTTGTTAGAATGGAAATCAACCTGGTGTCCCTAACATTAAACTCTCTGCAAGAAACTGGTCTTTTGTTGTGTTGGAGAAAGAGTTGTATTTCTTTTGTTGAGATTGAGCATGCATAAGTCTACTAAAAATCACATTTAGGACGTAGGATCCCAATGCATCTTGAAGACTCAGACTGAGGTCTGGAAACATCTAAATACAGGGTTTAACAAGATTTGAAATATTATACTAAGAAATGCAGAGATTTAAGTGTGTGGTAAGCTCTGAACTGTAAGAAATACCTTGAAATCTCTACTGGAAGTTCTGTTCACTGTGTAAGTTGAAGAGGGGGAGAGCAGCTTTTGAGAGTGGGATGTCTCCCCTGTTCAACAAAACATTGGTTATACTGGGCAAAACCTAAGATGCCACAGCTCACGTTTATACCAAGGCTTTAGAAGACTGCCAGAAACTAACAAAAAAGCACACCTGAGAAGTCAGGAGTGCTGGTACTTAGTTGAACACAGAGCCAGTAAGATATGCTTTCCTTGTACCATCTCAAATGTGTCAAATAGTAATCTGATGTTTTTTAATGTTTTGGCAGACATCGACGGCTTGGGCAGCAGTACAATCGGTGGCCAATTGATGGCATCTGCTTCAGCTCAATCTCCTCTTTCCCAAAACCGGAAACCAGATGATTCTGTTGTTGCAGGTACTAAGACTGTATTATAAGTACGAATGTGTCTACCACCAATGGTCTATTATGTACCAGAAACATATGCAGATAAATTGTGTAGAATAACAAATTAGAAAGAAAGTGTATCAGTACATCGTACATGTGAATTGGTAGTTCAGCGTGCAGAGGACAAATGTGACTTGGCTTTTTACCACTGACGATAAAGCTTCTGTGGTGTAATTTTCTAGTAGTAATAGTATTAATGTGTTTTCCACTCTAGGAATTGCTTTTGCCCGATACATTTTAATTGGCTGTTGGAAGAACTTGATTGACACTTTGTCCACCCCACTGACTGGCCGCATGGCAGGCAGCTCCAAGGGGCTGGCCTTCATCTTGGGAGCAGAAGGAGCCAAAGAGCAGAACCAGAAGGAGAAGGACTCAATCTGCGTGAGCCTGGATGGACTAAGGAGGGCAGCCCGGCTGAGCTGTGCTCTAGGTAATACTGCATGGGGAATGTCATGGCAGACTCATAGAACAGGATGGTAACGTTCCTTAAAGGAATTTGGGAGAAAAAAATGCAGCATCCTACTCCAGTTTCACATAGGAATGTGGATGGTGGGAACACACATAGAGTGCCCTACAACATAAACATATCCAGCCAACTTTCCTTGACCCTACCTCTTGTTGAGGTTGTATGGGATTGGGGAGGAAATGTTGGTCATACAGTAATTGTGTTGTTGCTTTACAGGAGTTGCTGCTAACTGTGCATCTGCTCTTGCCCAAATGTCTGCGGCGTCCTGTGTCCAAGAAGAGAAAGAGGAAAAAGAAATCCAAGAACCCAGTGATGCTATAGCTCAGGGTAACTACATGATTAAATTACCTGCCTCATCTTACATTGCCAGCAAAACTGTAACTGGAAAGCACTTTGCCACACACAGTGGCTTTTCCCTCTTTTCTGTTCTGCTGTGCACCACTTGCTTGTGGGCACATGAGATGTGTGTCTTCAGTACACGCCCTGTTGTCCTAGGTTCTTAACATTATGTCCCACTAATTATATTCTATGTGGAACTGAAATCATTGGAACAATGCATAAGCCAACAGCATTTTTCAACATGTGCTTTTTAAACCTTGTGATACTAGTACAACCAGAGGGCATCAGAGAAACAGCTTATTTGGGGATTTTTGTGTGTTGGGTGGTAATGTAAGCGGAGTTTGTGTCACTCTCCCTCTCTGGCTTATATATTCTTGATTATCTTTTGTCATCATCATCAGATATTTAAAACTGTTTCTGAATCATGTTAAATTAAAATGGAATAAAAAATTGTGCCTTTTTGCCATATGAAAAGTTCTGCATCTCTATACCACCGTTTCAAACTCGGTGGAAGTCGAAGTCAGTTGTTGTCTCCAGTGACTATTGAGAAGAAGTACACAAAATTTCTCTGGTTATGTCTGATTTCTAATGGCAAAAAGCCCATAACAAAACACAGTGTTGCACAAATGATCCTGCTTGGTACTTAAATTTGGTGTCTTGGTAAAGAGAATAAAACTGGAAAAGCCTGAGCTTAAACAAGCTTTTGACTGCTCTGCTGGACATGACTGAAGTGAGTTGGCCAGACTATGCTGAAGCAAAGAGGAGGCAGCAGCAGTGGCCAGAGGCCAAGAGATCTGTTCTGTGAAAGCTTGCAAAGCTTCAAAACTTGTTTCCATTCCAATGTGGCATGAAAACATAGCTTTTCAGGGATTCTCGGAAAAAATAAATAGATCCAAATGGTTGTAGCTCAGATTAAGATTAGTTTTGCTTTGACAAGAGCTCTTTGGTGAAACTTTTTGTATGGAAGCACATGTGAAATCCACAAATGCTATTTTTTTTCCATAGCAAAGGAGATTTTGGTAAAAATAAATATCCAGTCAGCCATCTCTGAAGAGAAATATCACTAGCAGTCTGCAGCTGTTCTGTGGGCAACAGGATGTAAATTTGGGCGTGCAGGATTTCAATCCAGCATTGATTTTTTTTCACATATATAGGATCAGTCAAAAAGGATTTTAGTTTTAAAGCTACCTTAATTTTATTAGGAAAAAATGGATGGGTTTCTCTGATTTTTTTTTTTGGTCTAAAATTCATGTTCTTTTATAGATTTCAGACTGTAATCCTTTGCCATCACCCTGTATACAAACCAGTGTATGTTTATAAGATGAAGAAGCTAATTTTATGTGATTTTTTTTATGCTGCAGTGAAACAGAAAGTTGAACAGAAACTGGAGCAGATGGGGAAAGTGCAGGGAGTCTGCCTGCACACTGCTCATGTTTTGTGCATGGATGCAGTCCTTAATGTGGGTCTGGAGATGGGAAGCCATAACCAGGACTGTTGGCCTCATGTATTCAGGTACTCACCAGCTTTACCAAAATAGCCAGAATTCATGCCATGTTGCCTGAAAGTAAGGGACTGAGAAAAAGGGCTTTGCAGATTCTGTGAATGTTCTGTATAAAGTGTCGGAGTTAATTAACTGCCAGTATTTCTAAAAGAAAGGATGGTGCTGTTTTCTACCACTACTCAGGGACAAAATCAATTCTTAGAAGCTTCAAAGTTAACAGAAGACTGTGGCAGACCCAAGAACCTAAACAGACTTTTCAGGCACCTCCACCAAACTATTTGCTGTCTAGGCACATGGGAGGCCAAAGGATGTAAGAAGAAAGGTTATCTATTCATAGTTTGAGTGTTAGAAATCATCTGTTTATGGTTTAAGGAAAAAATCCTGTGATTAGTGCAGGGAGTTGTTTTGGGGTGTTTATTAATTTTTTGCTTCTCCTGTGTGTTCTCAGGGTGTGTGAGTACATCAGCACGCTGGAGCACACCCACTTCAGTGATGGTGCTGCCCAGCCCTCCCTTACCATCACCCAGTCACAGCAAGCACCCGGAGGGCTGCACACAGACTCTGAGCCTGGGGAGGCTCCTCAGGCACTGACCCCCGAGCAAGAGACCACCCTCAGCAGCCATCCTGTCATTCAGCCAGTTTCTATCCAGGATCTCATCAAGGACAGCAGTAAGGGCAGAGCTTTTGACTTCCGCGGAGGCAGTCTGCTGTGTGGTACCAGTGCTGCCAAGGCTGTTCTCACGCTCTCCACGCAGGCTGACAGGTAAAAGCACTGCTGTCAGGAGCCTGAACCCTGGTTCACAAAGCTGTACCAAAATGGCCCTTTTTGTGCTGCAGTGCACAAAATCTTTGTTCGTTGCAGCCACTTGCTTCGGTTGAATTTCACAAGAGAGCTGCGTGTTTGTCACAACCGGCAGTTTCTTTAGACCTGGGGTTTTTTCATCTCTGCAGTACCTGCAAGTACTGAGCTGTCTGTGCACAGCAGTGAATATGCCAAGCAAATCAAATGCATCCTGAGAGTGGTGGATTTATTTCTTGCGTGTAAATTGATGTTGTATTCACTTAAGTTAAGTAAAGGGGCGTCTTGTCCTGACAGGAAGGGACTTATTGGCAAAAACACTGTCAGTCAGAAAGTAACTGTCTCTGTCAGGGCTGTGTGGACAGTTCATCCAACTTCCCCAGTGTGTCCAGAGGAGGAAGGGAACCAAGTATGGTCACAGAATGGCTGTCTTAAATGTCCTTTTATCATGGTCTGCCAACTGATATAATTTGTTATTTTTTTAAGCAGCCCAGGCTACAGTTGAAAAATTCCTGGGTTTGCATGCTTGCAATTACCCTTTGGATCCAACAGACATTTTTCATCTTGATCTCTGCCCATAGGAAGGTATTATGTGTAAATTCAGAGCCAAAACTAATGCATAAACTACTTGTAGAAATTTGACAGCTTGGTTCTGAGGATTAGAGAATAGCAATATTGTAATTTTAATGATGCTGTTTTCATTTCTACCCTTTTACTTAAATGCAAATGTTTATTAGGACTTAATCCCTTGTTTCTTAGGACTATAGAAAGTTTTTCATGAAAAGCAATGACAGAAAATCATATTTTTGTCAATTTCTGGCTACACCATGTGAAATTTCATTGTAATCTCTGTGGCGCTCCCCTCCCGTGTAACCACACTTGCTCTTTTCTGTTTACAGGTTTTAACTGTTAAATAGGAGCCCATTGCAGCTGAAAATAACAGCTTTTGCTTGTATTTGTCACTGTTTAACCAAAACATGGCCCCATACTAGCCACTGTTAAAAAATTTAACTCTACCCTAGCCAAAACCAGCAAAATATTCCAAAATAGTAATTCAGGTACAGTAGCTTTAGGTTTAAGGCTTGAATTAATTTATTTTTCAAGTTAGGGTCGGTAACTTCAGATGGAACAAACTGGTATAACTCTAAAGTCAGTGAAGCTGTGATGATCTGTGTTGTGAGGACTGGGCATGTTTCAACTGGTTTTTTGATTACTGGTTCATGAGTGGCTTATAGCATTAAGGTAACTTGAAAATGTGACTTTTTGTTTTAGTGCCATAGCTGAATCTTGAAAGGGTTCTGGTTGGTCCCACAGCAACCTACTTTCCACCCTCCAATTAATAAAGCTTCTAGATCAAAGTCTTGCTGCAGCACTGTATAAATGAAAAAGCCCTCAATAACCCAATGTGTCATGAAAGGCAACGTATAGAAGCCACAAACAGATAGGAGTTTTCTTCTTACATAAACATTTAAGTCTGCATCTCATGAATTTTTCAGTTAGATTCTGTTCTCTCCCTACAGGCTTTTTGAAGATGCTGCTGACAAGTTAAACTTGACGGCATTGGCAGGCTTCCTTTACCAGCTCAAGAAGGCTTCTCAGGCCCAGCTTTTCCATTCAGTCACAGATACAGTTGATTACTCACTAGCAATGCCAGGTAAATCACCTGATGATCCTGTACAGAGTGTTTTATATACAATTGTACTGCTTACAGGACTTTGTATTCCTACAAATTTTTTCCAATTGAAATTTCAAGGTATAAATAAAACACAGTATGTAGTCTAGTAAGATCTTTCTTATTAGAATTGTGGGTACAGTTTTTTGTCTTTAGAAAAGATTGAGCGCTTTTTTGGGGCAGGGACCACATCCACTCCTGCTTTGAAACACATCACAGGACATTCATTTGGTTCCTGAACTTCGGGGTGTTCGTTGCCTGCCAATATATAATCACAGCTCTGTTTTTGAACCCAGGCCAGTGTGGAAACTTGGGTCAATCTAGACTTAAGACAGTGGATTTAGGTTTGACATTTGATGGTAGGATAACCTCAAAGTGTTCAGGAAATGGGCGATAGAGAACAAAGCACACAAACAAAGAATGTTAAACAAAGCAGTGGGATTTGTCCTGCTTGATTTTCCCCGACAGAGCAGAGCATGTACCTCACAGTACAAAGCCTGTAAATTGTTGTTTCCATCACTGTCTCAAGTAGAGCAGAAGAATTGGACACAAAGGAAGATAATTTCACTTAAATTTATACTGTGCCTGTAGAAGCTACATTGGTCATACAGGTTTTGTTCTTTCCTGTGGCCGACACAGTTTTTATCTGTGTCTCCAATTTAATTGGTTTCCTCTCTCCCTGAAGTGTTACTTGTCATTTTCTCAGTATGACACTTCAATTTTTGGGTTTTTTTTTGGTCTTGCTTGTCTCCAGACTCAACATTCATAACTCTAGTTTTAATTAATAGATTTCTTCTTTTCATGTTATGTAGTGGTCAATCAACAGTAGTTTTAATGCTGAAATTAAAATTAAGATAGAGGAATTAAATGCTGTTTTTTCTTTTAAAAGTGGTATGTCCCCTGATTACGTCTTTTGTTAGAGATAAAAGCACCAGTGTATTTGAAATGAGAGAATGAAATGTCTTTCCAAATGTTGTAACAGCAATGGAAGATGAATCCCTTTCAGCAGGAAATAACAAGTATTAGTGACTGAGGAACAGAAAAACATTTTCTCACATTCTGTTCTTTGTATCCTTTGCTTAATAAGAAATACAAAATTAAATACCCAAGCAAAATAATTTGCAGTTTATAATCTTTCCTGTAGATGTCACCAAAGCCTTTCATAGCTACCATTTTGAGTCTTAATATCAATTATTTAATTCCTTGCTTAACTTTTCTGCACAACTTTTCAAAGCCTTTGTCTTTCATATGTTTGCAAAAAAAGTGATCACTTAAAGTATGTTTAGTAACCTTTAAACTTGGGTCCATCTCCTGTCCTTTTACCTATATGGGTATAGGCTGTGTTTTACATTGGCTTTGGGTTTGTTTGGTTTTTTTTCTCCCCCACTAAAGCTTATTAATAATCAATCACTTAATCAATAATTTCTAATTCCAGTTCAGACATTTAGGAGTGGAAGAGCAGCTGATGCTTAGCTTCCATTTATTCTTATACTTTCTTGTAGGTGAAGTAAAATCTACACAGGACAGGAGAAGTGCACTTCACTTATTCCGACTTGGTGATGCCATGCTCAGAATTGTAAGGAGTAAATCCCGCCCATTGCTCCACCTCATGCGTTGCTGGAGTCTGGTGGCACCTCACCTTGTAGAGGTAGGAATGGGGGACAAAGATGGGAATGTGTGCACTAAGTGACAAAGCTGAAAAAGATAGAGAAGGCTTGATAGCTCTTAAAATGTATAGCAACCTTCACCATTGTCAGATCTGCTCTTTGTTGTATACACTGTGTCGTATATTGCAATACTGCTACCAAGGAGTGTGCTGTTAAGTGACTGGAATGGGCAGGGACAGGGTGTTGGACTTCTGCAATATGATGCAAATTGTGTCTGGTGAAAAAACTGAAACCACCCTAAGGGCCTCTAAGTGACTCCTCCATCTGCCTATATTCCCAGTCAAGGTCTGCATCCTTGCCATTCTTCCCGTTAAAGGATGCAGGTTTTCTTTTGCTACATAAAGCCAGCTCAGCTGGTACCTTTTGAAGGGAAAATGTTGTCCTTTGGACAAAAGACAACGTTTCACACCAGTTCTGTTCTGTAGGTTTTAATATTTAATTTATTTTTTCTTAGCTCTATGTGTTTTTAATTGTCATTAAACTTTCATACATCTGTGGACCTCCAGGAAGCTCAGAGTCTCAGTCATCTGTTTCCATGGCAGTAGTCTCCTGTTTTCATTACAGTGGGGTCTCTGGTCCCGTCAGTGGTGAAGCTGTTTTGAAGGTTCAGTAACATGTAGTGCTTACCTCCCTTGAAAGTGTCTGACTAAAAGCAAACTTTTTGCTTGGACACAGTCTAATACTTGTCCTTTCCCTGCAGGCTGCCTGTCACAAGGAGAGACACGTGTCTCAGAAGGCTGTCTCCTTCATCCATGACATCCTCACTGAAGTGCTGATGGACTGGAACGAGCCGTCTCACTTTCACTTCAACGAGGCGCTTTTCCGCCCCTTCGAGCGCATCATGCAGCTGGAGCTATGTGATGAGGACGTCCAAGACCAGGCAAGTCAGCTCTGATCAGCGTGTCTGTATCTGACCTCCGTGCCCATAAAAATGGTTTTCCAGACTGCGCTTGGTCCACCTGAGAGTGTTTCCAGAATTCCCTTTGAATGCTGCTCCTTAATCTTCTTCAAGGACTTGGGAGTGCTCTGCCTACCTAATCCAGCATTGTGGCAGAGCACAGAGACAGTAGACCTGGCTTTAAAGCAATTAAAGATTTTCTACTATCTAAAAAAAATTTAAAGAATAAATTAATCTAGACTGTCATAGTGAAGTCTAGGAATGTGTTTGAAGACATTCTCATTCCTTATGAAGATCCATCTGTATGTATATCAGTTCTGGTTTTTGGTTCTTTTTCTTTTAACTCCTCCTACACTGGCTGCAGGTGATCACCTCTATAGGAGAGTTGGTGGAAATGTGTTCTACCCAGATCCAGTCGGGATGGAGACCCCTGTTCAGTGCCCTGGAAACAGTGCACAGCAGCAGCAAGTCAGAGGTCAAAGAGTACCTTGTAGGAGAATACTCTATGGGTAAGGACTTCCTGCACTATTTCATGTGTGCTTTTGATTCCCTGAGGGACGCAGTAACTAACTCAATATATTTAAATGCCCAAACTGAACAGTGGCACTACAACACTCCAGAACTGTACCAAAGTATCTGACTTATTAGTTGGAACAGGAAGGAAAGCAGACATTTTGATCTGACAGTTTATCCTCTACATTCTAACAAATGTTTAGAATGAGAAAGAAATGCTTCAAACCTACTTGAATAATTCTGAGCAAGACAGTAGTGCAAGGGTACTGATCTTGGCTGAGCGTTTGTCACTGTTCTGCTGGAGAAAGGACTGTATCTAAGCAGCATGTCTCTTGTGGACTGTCTGCCCTGTTGTATGAAACCTATTGCTTGTATACATCAGGGTAACTTAATGTGATAATCTAGGCAAATGCTTGTCCAGGCATTTGATCACAGGGCTTTCAGATTCCTAGTGCTATACAGACCACGTTTCTGTAAGAATGTGCATCCCTCCCAGAGATGTTTGCTTGTATGGAAATGTGTTAATATGGGAAAACCCATTTTTTCTGTTCTTTTGTATGTTTAAATGTGACAACTCATGTGTAAGGGACATGGTTTTCCTCCTGAACTTTGTCATTGAGATCTGTTATGGTTGATGGCTGAATGCCGGTGTACGCTGCTTTTGAAGACTGATAATCTACTTTGGAAAAGCAAGGCTGTTTTGTTACTCTGTAGTCTGAATAGTTTTCTGTATGATTGATGTCATCTTGGCAGTTATCAAAAACTAAACCAGAAACTAAACAGAAACCTCCACCAAACAGGAGCATTAGCTCCTGAGTTCAAGATCTCAAACCTGCTCTTAACCATTTGAGCCAGCACAAACTGGTATTTGTCACAGACTGGGCAAAGGAGGGAATCTCTGTCTCTTCCTATGAAAGGCTACATGAGTTGTCCCAGGAGCAAGAGAAGGTTTTACTTTTTAAGATCATTTCTGTCTCTGCCCAGAATAGAGAAGATTCTACAGATTCAGTTAAATTGTTGAAAAATGGTTGAAAAATTATTTTTAAGGGGGTGTGAGGAAGAGTTCTCATCTTGTTATCTCCACAGGGAAACGCCAGGCTCCAGTGTTTGATGTCTTTGAAGCATTTCTAAACACAGACAACATCCAGGTCTTTGCCAATGCTGCCACCAGTTATATTATGTGCCTTATGAAGTTTGTCAAAGGACTGGGTAAATATTTTCCTATTAAGTCATGATATGTCAAGCTTGATCCCGCAGAAGAGAATAATTCAATTATGTAATACATTGCATGGTAGGAAAGAGAGGGGCAGTGAAGATTTTAAGTCCAGAATGCTTTAAAAAAATAAAATAAAATCAAGACCGAGGGATTATTTCTATAACATTTTTAATACTATCAGTTCTTCAAGTTTTTATAGCAGCAAAGATGCATCTCACTATTAAATGTCTGCTTCTTAATTTGACCTTAGTTTACACACACCAGGACTTGTTTATATTCATGTAAATAATAAAACGAAAAAAAACCTCCAAACCTAGAATATTGCAGAAATGGCCTGGCATCATGCAGAGACAGCAGGGATTGTTAGCAGCAGAGCAGGACATGCTTTACACTGCAGGCAGCAGAGACCAGGCATAGTGTGTCAGGGTGACCCTGCAGAGTAATTGTCATTCTTCACCAGACTTCAGAACAAAGGCAAATGGTGCTGGGTCGTTCTGCCCCCATGCTGGTGATCCATGGCTTGCCTTGATCATTAGAATTTGACACTTTTCATTAAACTGTGACAATGTTGGGGGTTTTTTGTGGGTGTAAATTATAGAATTTCTAAGTAGTGATAAAAAGGGGCTTTTGGGTTCTATATGAATATTAATTCACAGAGGTTTCTAGGTCTGTAAGCAACTCCTTTTGATTTAAATGAAGCACCTAGCTGCAGCAGATATACTCTTGTCTCACTGAGCTATTTTACCATTGATTTAAATGGGGGAAGAATTCACCTTGTGATGTGATTGTAATTGTAGTTATTACTACAAAAGAGAAATAAACTT
>WAAG01033603.1:0-14389 GCA_013390105.1 Tichodroma muraria
CAAGATACCCACTTAAAGATATTTTGTCAGAACTTCAAGCGTTGCAGTTTTAAGGGCATGCTCTGCTTTTTTCCTCTTTGTATTTATCTGCTGCATGGACCTTCTCTGTCTGCAGAATTAGTTCCTTCCACAGGTAACTAATTTGATTTTGACTTGCCTATCCCAGTCAAATATTCTCTGAAAATTTCTGAGAGTGTTCGGTGAATATAGCAACTGAGTAAGACATCTATATGCGTGTCATTTGTATAAAATTACCAACATATTTAAAGAAGTAAATGGAGGTTAGGAAGTAGTTTCTAGGAGCAAAGAAAAAAAAATTCCATTTTAGTTGAACACAGACATTTTCTTGTCCACTTTTATCAAAATGCTGATATTAATTTCTATGAATATAGCATTTAACTTAGCATATTCGTGGAGATTATCCATGTGGTTGTGGATTGCATACTGACTCAACATATTTTCCCACTGAGGTTACATTACTAATAAAACATTAGGCTTATTCTTTCTTTACAAATAAGTGGCTCTCAGTATAGGAAATCTACAGTTTAGGGAAAGAAAACAACAAATAACCAATAAAAAACCCTAAAGTTTCACACTTCATGTTCCTGTCCTTTAATACTCCTCAGCACCTGTATCTGTCCCATGGTGTCTATTATCTTGCCCACAGAATGTTTGTATAAATTATTTACTACACATAAAGTAGTTATGATCCTAGATTTTAAAGAGCAGATGATCTCCTATGATAATGATAGCTTAAAAAAGAAATTGAGACTTTGTTCAAATTTTTGGGTTCCTTGAAAAGCTTACCAAAATTTGTATTATAGTTCCAGGCTGCTAAAGCATTAGCTGCACACATTCATGGCTCTTTCTTCAGAATAGATCTTTTCTGGTATGCTGCTTGTCCTCTGTTTGACAGCACATTGATTCTCTGAATCAAGAATTAAATCAGGAGTCATTTATTCTAATAATGGCGCAGAAAGCCTCGCAGTATTAAAAGTCCTGATTCAGAAGCAATGCAGTGTCCTTAAAATAGGCCATTTCTTATTTCACATAAAACTGGAAAAGGTCTTTAATAAACTGAGAGTCAGGGACAATAGTTATTTGTTCTTATTACTGAGGCTATTTGTGTTGGAATGAGGATTTTGTTCCTAACTGTGACTTCTGTTTTTTGTCCCACAGGGAATTCCTGTTTCTGTGTTTATAATGCCATTGCATGTTGCCATGGCAAAAGTGTGATAGCACAAGTTCGGTATTATGTTAGTCAAGAACAAGGGAGGTAGAAATTAGATCAAAATAAACTTTAACTGCAAAATGGGAAATGTCTGTGGAATTTCATCTCTGTTTTTATAAGATATTCTTAGTGTTTTCTGGTACAAAAGAATAACTTCAACACTTCTAAATTTGTATTTATTAACATATATATACATACTATATTTATATGTATAGAAATCCATCACAATTTCTTCCAGACCTTGTAGAATTTATTTACATTGAGCAGGGGAAGGCTGTAAGAATTTTACATCTGGCTTCAGTTGCTGCAAGCTGAATGCAATGCTCAGAATTGCACAATCCCACCTTGAACTGGCACATGGAAACTCCTGGCTGGTCTTCTGTGTGTTGTTATGAAAGGAGGAATCTGAAGCCTGTGCTCAGAGACCTTCCTAATGATGAACTCATCTGAGAAACATCCCTGTGCTCAGAGACCTTCCTAATGATGAACTCATCTGAGAAACATCTCTTGGAAGGAGCAGCTGCTCTCAGTGGCATCATGGCTGTTTGATCCCCTTGCTCAGAGGTGCACCCCAAAAAGTTCAGAGTGCATCAAAATGCTCCCAGTTTTAGACCGCATCACCTTATTGGTAGAGCAGAGTTGATCTGTCAGTTTTCTGAATTAAGATAGCTTTTGTTATCAAATACTTGACAGCATATCTTGGTTCTTCATAAGGGTTTTTTGTCTCAGTTCTATTTCCACTCTTTTTTGGGAAGAAAAAAAGTCAGCAGGACAGATGGAGCTTAATAGAGTTCAAGCTTCAGCTTGCTGTATTTTG
This sequence comes from Tichodroma muraria, assembly GCA_013390105.1. NCBI lineage: Eukaryota > Metazoa > Chordata > Aves > Passeriformes > Sittidae > Tichodroma > Tichodroma muraria. The sequence continues at coordinate 2,049 of WAAG01033603.1, forward strand.
TTAAAAGAAAAAAAAGATTGTTTCAGGATGCTAATACAGAGTGACCATAGGTGCTGCATTCAAAGGAACAGTGGGGTTATGAAAACCTGGGTGTTGATTCAGCAGGGCCTTGTTGTCAAACCAGAACAGCAGCTTTGGATGGCTTATGCTGGGTGTTCAAGTTGCTGTGGGAATACCAGCACTTGGGATCCTCATCTTGCTGTTTCTTTAACTGCAGCGTTTTACTGGAGAGGTGTGTGTTTCCTGAGGGGCCCCTGGATGTAGAAATCTGTCCTTTCCATTTGGGAGTGCTGAAGAAGATGATCCTTAACCTCAGCCTGGCTAGAGTAGTGGCTTTACACGATTAAAGATTTCCTCATACAGCAGTGCAGTGAAGTTCCTACTGAATGGCCAGGGTTGCTGGCTGGCATCTGCAGATGTTAAGGGGGAAGCGAAGCAAAGCGGCCTCTGTGTTCTGAAGTTTCTACCACTACATTTCACATCTGCACAAAGAACGTAGGAGTTGCTGCAATTTTTGAGTCTCATGTTTAAGGTAAATTAAGTCACTGCATTGGCAGGTGGTTCATGGAAACAAAAAGAAAAAAGCAGGAAATGATATCAAATTTGTTACATGAAGATATTTGAAAGTATCTAGAACATAGTGAAAAACAGTGTTTCATGATGTTTAAGGGCCTACTTTGACTTTACAATTCTCATGAAGAAATGATGCTTGAGTTAAATTGAGTTGCTGTGGTGCAGAACTAAGCCTGTCTAATTATGAACTTGTAAAGCTGAAAAATCTGTCCACTCTGTTCTTATTTATTTTTGAAGCTGAAAATTTGATGTATAAAATAGTGAATATGAGTTATTTTTAGGTGGATTTCTTCATGGAAGGTAAATTAATTTTTTTTTTTTTTCTTTGAAACAATCTAGTCAGGAATATAAATTTTCTAAACTGAGGCATTCAAGCAGCATGCTGTGTCTTCAGTGAGTATCAGAAGCTTTCTACATTTGAATGTCCTTTCTAAAGGAAGTGTTGGGTTTGGTAATTAGGTCTGTTTGTCCTTTCTTGATACAGAATGGTTCCTGTGCACACCTTCACTGAATATTGGTTCAGCAGTGAAAATTCTTACAGAACTAAAGATGTGCTGTGTTTTAAGACCAACCACTCAGTTTTCAGAGATGCCAGTTCTTAATTCTTGGAGGTCACAAACTAAATGTAATCTAAAATAATATGAGAGTAACAACAGAGGGTTGCAGGAGCTGGCAAGGATGTTATTGGGCATCTGTGGTTAGACAGCTCAGCCATTTTCTACACAAGTCAGAAGCAATTCAGGCCACGTGTAGGGTCAAGCCAAGCTAGATCACATTAGTCATGATGATCTATGCTCCTTTGATGGGTTTTCTCCTGGTAGTTATCCTTAAACTCTCAGGCAGTATCCAGCTGTGCTACGGGAGGCTCTGCAGAGTTGATGAGTACTGACAGAGAAAAAGAAGACAATGATTTGATGCCATTGTTTGGTGTGAGTGTCAAGAGTGTGTGGATTGAAGTAAGAGAGCTGTAATAACTTGAGGATGGTGCTTTTGGGTTACTCACAGACATCTCCTGCTGTAGTAAAAGCATCTAACAGTTTCTTCTACCAAAAAAAAAAAAAAGCTTTTCACATGTGTAAAAAGCCAAAACTGGAAACACAGAGTATGTCCAAATTTAAGCACAATAGATAAACTTTGGGAATGTGTCATTCTTTAATTTACTCCTTCATTTTGTCCAGCCTCTGAGCACAAGATTCTTGCTTCTGAAGGCTAAAGAACATTGCAACACACATGAGGGAAGAATTCTGTCAAAAGAACCTGTGTGACCCAGTCACAGCCAGGGAATATGTGATGAGAAATTATGTTTTCCAGTGATGAATTTGCTCTCACTGCCATTTTCTCCTGCCCTGGTTTATTAGATGCCAAATGTTATCCTTGGTTTTATTTATCAGCTATGGGAAGTGCACCTGGGATTAAAAGGAAAACAGGCCTTCAGCATGAAATACTACAAGTATCAGCATCACTGCCATTTGTGCACTGGCAAAGCGTTCCCTTTTTAAGCTCTTTTCCCATACATCAAAGTTTTCAAGAATTTCTTAAAAGTGACTTGAGCTTGCTGGCCTTCTTTGCTCCAAGCTGGACTATCCCTAAGACGTACCCCTTAACCATCCTGCTGCTGCCTCCTCACTCAGAGCTGGAGTGAGCAGTAGGCTCCAGCTTACAAGTGTGTGCAGCAGAGCCAGGGACACGTTCTCTCCTCGTCAGTGCCTGAGGTGGGAGTCAGTGTGGGGTAGCTGTGCTGCTCTCAGCCTGTGCCTGTAGTCTGGGTAGCTGTAGGCTGGCTGGTGGTGCTGTGTGCAGTGGGAGGTCAGGGTACACCAACCCCAGAGCCTCTCTCACCCTCAGGTTCGGTCTGACAGCTCTTCAGGGCCTGGCTCAGTTTGAGATGTGCTTCTGAAGTGCTGGGGAGATGGATGGCCTGAAGAAATGCTGGCTGTTTTCTCTTGTACAGCTGGTGTTTTCTGTGGTGACAGTCTTGACAAGATACATGTGTTACCTTTCCTGCTTGATTTCTGTATTCCAGCCTGCTCTTTGCTCCCTTGTGTTGCTCCTAGGTGTATTAGCATTATTTTATCTTTAGAATTAGATGGTTTAATGCAGAGCACAGCTTTGATAGCTGTGTTGCAATCAGATTAGATTTTTTTTTTTTATCCTTGTCGATAGCCCCCTTAGTATGTGACCACACTGGAAAAGATTTAAGTTTTGATTATTTACCGAGTGTGTCCAAAAGTCTTCTGAAGTTCTGCTTACAAACAAGCTGGTTTTGGTAATACAGACATATATTCCTATTGCATTTTTCTTTTAGAGTGCCACTTTCCCTTCTGGCTGAATTGGGACTTGAGGAGGAATGTGACCTTGTGTAATTATTCCATTCTTTGGCCTTTAACGTTACACCAAGCTGGATTCAACTGATTTGGCCCACATGTCAAATTTCTTCCAGTCAGCAGCTCAATAATTTCTCTTCTTACCATATCTGAACATGGGTTAGAAGACAGGTGGAGGCAGGATTAGGGCTGCCACGTCCTCAGTTTCCCAGGTATCTTTGACAGAATAATTTTAGGGATTCTGTTTCCAGACATTTGGGCAGGAGCCACATCCAGGTGAGGTGCACTACTCCTGGGAAATGTCTGTTGTCTCTGTCAGCGGTTTAAAGATATGTTGATCTATAGTTATCAAATAATGTTCTTTATTACTGATTAATAGTTCCAGACTGAAAGACTGAAATGACTACTTGTACATTTGACGGTGGAGAACTCTTAATTACTTCACTTGTAGAGAATAAAAGAAAGTACAAATTAAGCCAGTGGGGCTTTTTGAACCTAATTATTTTATGATCCTTTCTGTAACGCTCTTTTTTTTCTCCCCAAATATTTCAATAACTTATTAAATAGATTCTTCTTTCTTTATATCTTAATTACTGTAAATATTTTCTGTTTATGGATGAAATACCTGGTAATATTTGATAACATTTTCTTTCTTTTTTTTTTTTTTATGTTTTTAATTGTGCATTCATCTTTCTTCTTTGCCAGTAGTACTTGAACACTCCCTCAAAAAATACCCAGAATTTCTTTCCTGTGTCAGGGCTGCCATTTGTGTAGAACATTAGATGTCAGACAAGCAGGGGATATTCAGGGAATGTGCTGATGTCTGTGCCACTTTGCTGCCTCATACTCCCATGTGGCGAGTTGGATTTCTGCTCTCATTTGAGTGGCAATCATGCCTGGGAGTTGTTTTTAAGGTGGCACTAGGAAAGTGCTCTCCAAAGGGGAAAAATTCCAAACATTTATGTGTTCTGGCAAAAACATGTTTGTAGGGAACCAAGGAAGCTGCTGCAGGTGAGGAACTGGACTGTGGGGTGGGGAAAGAGAAGGAACCCAAAATACCAAGTGTTGTTTGCTTTATGGTCCCTGTTGTACTTCTGCTGTTTGAGCAATGCAGAAAGCTCATGTGTGCAAGGCTGAGCAAAGAGTCTGCCTGGGTTTACAGAGTGGTTGCCAGCTTAGACATTTGTTCAAAACTGGTCCCACTTCTCTTCCGTTCTTGTTTTATACAGCGTTGTTCTGGTGTACTCACAATGTGGATACATTTGTCTTCCTTTCATCAGTAAATCACCATCCCTGTAGAACTGAGCAGGGAGAAGGAGCTAATTTTTCAAAAGCTGACAGCAGGTATCCAGTAATTTTGCATTGGGTTTTTTCCTTTCTTTATTTTATGAGTTTGGTAAATATTGTTTTCATATAATTGCATTTAAGTCTGCATTAAAGAGAACCTTTAATGTTCAGGAATTCTGGAGTAAAAAAAAATGTGGCACTGTAAAAAACTGGGTTTTTTTTAAGATTGAAATGTGATGATAAAGGGAAGCAGATGTTTTTTTATTAAAATATCCTACACTGCTCTCTACTGGAAGAGTGGAAATCTATATTAAATATTTAGAAGTGTGCTTAAAACTCTTTCTTAATCAAGAGTCAAGTTTATTAATTTTTTTTAGTCTTTTCAAGCTAACTTTTCCTAAGCATGGATTGAGTTTTTTTCCCCCTAAGCTTTGAAGAAAAGCACCTGGATGTGCTTTGCATGTAAAGCCAATAAAATGTTGAGGGTCAGAATCTAAGCTGCTGGGGAAGAATTACTGGAGAGTTTCCTGCTAATGTCAAGGAAAAAAAGTGCACTGCTAACCTGGCCTTAACAATTCACCTTAGTAAGACCTGTTGGGCACATCAGAACAGCAGCAGACTTGTCAGCAGTGTAAGGCCTTCTGGATGCTTGGAGTTGTCTTACATTTGAATTGATTTTAATTGAGCCAGCAAAGTAAAAGCTTATTTACTTTTTATTTTAATAGTTTCTCCAGCCAGGGTACAACTCTATAAGCAATTTTAATAATTTCACGATGGAATTGGACCAAAAAAGATCTTGTTCATGTCAATGCATAGGGAAGTATCATCTACATTCCGATGAAGATATTCCCCACAAAGGGTCTGTCTGATAGCTTGTTGTGTAAGACAGCCCTCCTGGCCGTTCCAGTGCTGAATTTTCTCTCATTTGCTGTCAGTGATAAAGCCTTTGTTGGTTTAGTATGTTGAAACAGTGTCTGTTAATTCTTTGCAGCTGCATTATCTTGCAAATCTTTGCATGTGGAGTGAACACATCTGGTTGTCTGCTAGTATTAAATTAGAAGCAGTTTGATGTGAGGTGTTTGTCTTGTATGTGGCTGGCCAACAGCTCACTTTCTTCATGGCAAACATCACTGTACATTAAAGGAACACTTAAATGGTTCTGACTGACAGGATCTGTAGGCCTCATAAGAGTTATTTCTGATTGCAGACAGCTGCCGGTGAATTGAGAATTAGTAATATATTAGGAAAATAACTGAATGTCAGTTTTGTAGGGAATATGTTTGGAAGAACGGCAGACTGCAGTGAAGAATGTGTGGTAAAGAAAATTGCTTTAGCTTGCTTTATGTTATACAAAATATTAAATGTCATCTTCCAGCTTTTTAAAGTATCCAATGAAAATTCAGTATGATCACGATGAACTTATTCTTAATACCAAACATCACATAAATATTTGAATCTAGTGGCGTGCCTAAATTATGTATCATGTCTGTTTGAACAGGCATATTATGCATGGGCCACACCAACCTCAAGAATAATCTTTTTGCTGGCTGCAGACAGTAAATAGATGTAGCTGTCATAGGTAAACATTTTTCAGCTGTATTACATATTTGAACACATCACTAATGTAAAGAACACTTAAGCATTTAATGCATTTATTAGCTTGCATTTAGGATTAATAATGAATGATCTGAAGGGAAACTTATTTTCTGATTCCCTCTTCTGCAGTGAAGTGTAGGACTTGTGTTAGCTTGACTCTTAGGAACGGCTTAGGTTTCATATGCTGGTTGTTCTGCGTGAGTCGAGCTGCAGAAGGGAACCTCAAATGCTGAAAACAAACACTGACTGGCCAAGTTCCCATCTAAAACTCTGGATCAGTACTGAGCCTAAAGGAGCCTGGGCTTGAAAAGGGAGGTGTCACATCTACCCCTTTTACTTTGAAATTTTTATTGCAGAAACTCTTCCATGCTGAATAATTGCATTATTCAAGCCACAGCTGGACCAAATTCCTGATATAACAAATATTTGTTCTCTGTGTTTGTGCAAGATTTGGTGAGAAAAATCTGCTGAAAAGATGGTGCTGAAATGGCCACCTTCCCATTTCATGAGGGTGGCGAGTTAGTTGTTAGTGGCTCGCCCTAGAAACCCCGGAGGCAGCGGGTCCGCTGTGCCAGGGATCGTACAAACGGCACGGTGACCTTGGCTGCTGAGGCCCCAGCTTTGCAAATACATCTCTTTGCTTAGCTTAACTATCATGAGTAATGCCACAGTAATTGGTAGCTAATATTAAACAGAAAATGATGATAGATGAGATGGAAAAGGTACAGAGCAGATGAAAAAGCAAGCAATAAAAAGCCTCCCATTGAAACATTAGCTGTTTGTTAAGCCTCTATTGCATAGTCATTCTTTTATTACAAACCTGTCCTGGTCTGAAATTCTGTCTATATTTTCCCCCAAACAGAACGGTCCAATTAATACAAATATTAATTTGTAAAATAAATTCAGAATATCTCCCCTTACTTGCTGGTTTTCTTTTTATTACTCTTACCAAGAAATTAAGAAGGGAGGTCAAGCATGCAATGCGTAAGCAATTTGAACACACCTGAATTAAAAGAAAAATAGAAATTGCAATTAAGAGCTATTTTTTCTTGGTATTAACATTTAAGCTACAAATCTTCTCTGTATATCTAGATTAAACATTTCTTACTATATTTTCCTATGCTTAGTAGTTTATTGTGCACAACCTTGAATTCCACATCCAGTTCAAAACTGCTGAAAGCAATAGAAATTTCAGTGATTATGCTTAATGTCAAAACCAACGCTCATCTGGAAGAGAGTGAATGACTTACAGAATTCTGATGGGTTATGTTCCATAAATGCTGATATAAGGTTCATGGTGTTTCTATATTCTCTGAGTCTTGGTTGTTTATTTCTTGTATAACTTACTGAGCAAATACAATGAGTTTTTCTTCAGATTTTGTCAGTCTTTTAAAGTGCTTTCAGCACTTTATCTTTCTGTTTAGAAGTCTACTTCTCCCTCCCTTCCATAATTGTAAATGGTAATTTCTGGTTTGGGGAACATTACTATAAGCTTTAAAATTCAGTGACATTTAGCAGATTCCCCAGCTGTGGCAGAAGCTCAATTTGATGCTTACATTTTCTGAGGCAGTAATGTGAATTAGCATGAGGTACAAGCCTCTGGGAAAACTGTATTTGTGGAAGGTACTGTTTGTGGAAATACTGGTCTGCTGCTGGGATTTTCTGAATACAGCAAAGATACCTTCATCCTTCTTGGACTGCGAAGCAGAGGGGAGAGCTGGGAGGAGAGTTATGGGGAAGTGACTGTATCTTTCTTAGCTTAATCAGAGCTCGGTCTTCTGGATGGAAGTAAGTAAATAAAAATGTAGGGCAGCCCTGTGCCCTTCTGGAGAAGCAGCTGCAGGCGAGGCAGCGTAACCTGGGGGGGCTCTTTGTGTGTGTGACCCAGTTCCACCTGAGGCCTGGCCCTAAATCTGTATTGAGGAGTACTGGGCTGCTTGCACTGAAACTGTACTGCCAGTTTGAAAACAGCACGAGGTTTAGGAGACAGCCATGGATGAAGCATCTGTCTCAGCTGGCAGCTTCTCCATGCACGGCAGTGACCTATGCTCTGCTCACTGAGCCTTGTCCACACCTGCAGCTCTTGTTTCCTGGGTTTCTGCAGGCTTCTCCTGTTTCACAGGATTCCTGCTCTGTGTATCGTGTACCTCGAGCTTCCCACAAACTTACAGCAATTATACTTCTGCCTCTTGTGTTCTGCCAGGTGTGGTGGATGTAAGTATGCTTGTGTGGCTTGTGTGCAGATATCTGATAATGTTGGTGTTTCAACCTTCCTCTTAGACTCTCATCTGATCTTACCTACTGGTTTGGGGTTTTTTTGCTCACATATATTCACTCATTTTTCCCTTTCTTTTTCTGCCACATGCATTATCCGTCATGCCCAAAAATCATTCTTCCTTCTCTACATGCATTTTGTGCAGCTATCACTTTTCCAGGCAAGATCACCCCTCAGTCTAAAGTCATCGGAGATGTTGCGTGAAAGGCATGAAATCAATAACGGGGCCTTCTGCTCTGTTATTCCAAACCCTTGGTCTCCTGGCTGGAGATTTGTAATAGTAGAGAATATTGACAGCAGATGTGCGTGGTGTTTTGATTTACACATTGTTGTTTTCAAGGTGGCATGTCATATATCAGAGTCAGTAGCAAATGTCTAATGAGGCTTCATTACTGGTGGAGCTGCACAGTTTCTTTGCTGGAGTACCCTGAGCACACTGAATACACTAAACATGTTTGGAAGGTTTAATAGAACTAAAAACTTCAGAGTTACTCTGTTTAAATTGTCTGTATCTTGGCAAATTTAAATTCCTTTCAAAATGGCTCAGACTTCAAAATTATACACGCCTTTCTGTGTCATGTTACACAGAAAACTGTACTTGGGGAAAAAAGGGAGGGTTTTTTTTTTCCTAGAGTTATTTTAACATATACATGTACATGGTGTGACTTAACTGTACTTCATTGTGAAAACTGGTCAATAGAAAATCAGTGTACTGCCCAAATGGTTTTCAGGCAGGATTATCATACATTTTGTAACAGTGCTGTAGAAGGCAAGTGTGACTTGCCAGACAAGTTTTTGTAACAGATTTTTTCATTTCTGTACAAAAAAAATTTTTGTACAGAGAATAGAAGCATTTCAGTGTACAAATACGGAAATAAGGTCCCTTTGCAATTTTATGCTTTATATATGAAAAGACATGTGCTTAATTTTCATTAAAACCATACTTGGTAAAAAAATGAATTGTAATAGCAACCACTTGAATTTGACTCTTGTTTTACATAAGCTGGAGCCTAGTTCATGTAAATCTATGGAGTTACTATACCAAGCAGCTCTGAGAGGAAAATCCGTTATTTTATTTATCTTACATCTTGTATGAATGTTTTAGTGACATAGTCCAAATGATTGGCTCGTGTTGATTCATGGGAAATATCTTCCATCGGTATTTTGTTTGCATTTTTTCATTATTTTCTAAAAACAGGTATTACCGAAGCGGTAATTTCCCTGTGGAAAAAAGTACTTGAACCTCTGAGCTACAGATTTGTATAGGACGTTCTTTAAAGTCAATTTTGATAATGAATTTAATTCTTGTTATTTTCTTGATTAGAAATAGCCGTGTGAAGATTTTTTATTTATCAGTTACTGAAACAATTGCCTTTCCAAATGCTCTTTGAAAATAATTGGAAAATAAGATTACTCAAGTTGATTCTCAAGGCCTTTAAATGCATAACTTGCTGCTCACAAATTACAATCTTTTCAGTTTCTAGGCAGTACAGAAGTGGAGCAGCCCAAAGGCACAGAAGTTGTAAGAGATGCTGTTAGAAAATTAAAGGTAAGAATTTTTAATGAAACATAAATGGAATGTACTCTTAACCTCTTTTCACAACTAAGACACTTGGTAGGTTTTCTCAGTGAATTCACTGGCTCTGGAAGTAGTTGCTTTTACTAATCTCTTTAGGTTCTTCCTTCTTATGTGTAGGTTCTTCCTTATTATACCTGTATGGTCAGGTGTTCTGCTGTGTACAGTATTTAGTTGTCTTACAGATTATGCAATTATTCAGAAATATTTATAAAGCTAATGTACTTCATGGGTAATGCTTCTTCTTCAGGCTTGTTTAGGGCTTCATTAATACAAAGTGAGGTAGCAAGAATTTGTTATAGCTGCCATCCCCTGCTATGGCTGAGAAAATCAGACTTTTGCAATTTCCTCTTGGTTACATGTGCTCAGGCTCCATGGGGCTTGGTGGACAACTAAAAATATCCGAGTGCAATTACTTGTTGAGGGTTTTTATCAGTTAATGTGGCTTTGCCTTGAGTGCTGAGTGAGAGCTGGTGAGATCACAGCTCTTCTGTGAGCTGGGGCAGGGAATGCTGATTGTTCCATTCCACTCCACTGCCTTGTTCCTGTGGAATTGCACTGCTTCATGCCTAGCTGCTCTGAGCTATTGGCTCTTCAGTTTACCTAGATGTAGAAATCTTTCTCCCTACTATTGCATTTTTCATAAATTTTTTTGCAGGCTTTTCATTATTCGTTTAAATAAGTTCCTTGGAAATGGGCAGGAAATGTGGGGAGTCAATATTGAAAAAATTGATTGTATTATTGCCATACTGAAGAAATGAAGAAATATGAGACTACTCACGTAGCTCAGCTTTTAAGGCTCAGATTTCTTTGAGAAGGCCATCTTTCCAATGGATCAGTAATCTTATTAAGGTATTGAAGCACATCCTTTGCTGTTGTCTTCGCTCTACCAAAATACTACAGCTGCCTTTAAAGAATAATTTCATTGATTCTTAGAGTGTTTTGTGCCTAAAAGACTTTTTTGTGCTGAAGTTAGTCATAGTCATTATTGCCTAGTTGTTTTCAAGTGCTTTAGGCTAAGTTTGACCCTTTTTTTAAGCATTGCAGCATTTTAGAAGTCGAAACAAAGTGTGTGTGTTTGTGTGCACCTTGTGTAGTTTATAAAATTCCAATATCCTTGGCAAAGTTAGTTCTGTGCAGAAATCTGTCACAGCGATATCTTGCTATGGAGCAGCTTTGCTTCTGTTTTAATGGTGTTTTACTGGACTCCTGAATAAACCAAATGCTGGGTGTGTCTGTCTCACTGGTGGAACCCCAGGCCTGGGGTTCTCCCTGGTCACTGGAGGCTTTGGGTGGGTTGAATTCTATGATTTCACACACGGAAATAGTTTCCTCTGAGAGCAGGTCCAAAAAGGATTTCAAATAACTGCTCTCAGAATTGTGGGCAAAGCCAGAAATGTTGTGTAGATGTTTATGGTGTCACTGGAGTATGTAGATACCTGTTCTAACTTTCTACACACATTCCCTAAGTAAACCACCTTGGAGATAGAAGTCTGAATAGTTGCTGCCAGAATTACATTATTTTCTTCAAGTTTGGAATTTTGGAGCTTAGATATCAAGTATTGCATGTGATCTTACATAATTACAAGTTTATTAGAGAACTTCCAAAGTAAAAAAACCTGACTTTCGGAAGGGCTTGAAGAATCTTGGAACACAATTCGGAGACCAATGAAAAGGCTTTTATGTTTGAAGCAATCCCCAATTAATTGAATACTCATTTGAAGACTGACTTATGTTGTACATCTGTAGTCTTTGAAGGGAAGCCTAGAGGTACTGGGCTTTTTTATTAAGCATACATCTGTAGCTTGCTTTTAGAAAATACTAATTGAAAACTTTTAAACAAGTAAAACAGTTTGAAAAACTAATGTCTTATCAAAAGAAATGCTGGAGAAATATAAAGTAGCTTGGGAGTAGGAGAGTTTTTAGAAGACATGTAGCTTCTGATGCCATATTTATATTTTTTAATTATCTGGATTTGCTTTTAAGTGCAATATTATTCATCATAACTTGTCTTTAATTTAAATTAATAGCTAGCAGAAAAACAACTGACACTTTCTTAATGTTTAGAGCTATTTTTACAAGTGACATGCATCGCTCCAATAAGCTTTCGAAATCACATGCTTCCAGAGATCTACAGACCGTGAAACACGGCCACCAGAAAGCATTTTTCATAAGCCCTCATGTCACCAAACTGCCAGAGTCAAGATTTGATATACAACTGTTTACTTCTCTGAATCAAAAGCCCTTAACTCAGCACAAAGATTTGGGTTGCCCAGCACAGAAACTGCAGCTGCCATTCCACAAACTGATTTTTCCCAGCAGATGGAGCTGATGTTCTACAGAAACATAAAATATCTTGGACGAACTTCTTTTCATGCTTCATTGCTCTTTTATCCCAAATACAACTTTTATGTTTTCTTAACATTTTTTTCTGGAACAGTTGCAATTAGAAGATAGTTTTTTTTTCAAGCAACTATGTTTTATTTTTCTAGAGGATTCTCCAGTGGGAGGATCTCACCTTATCTAGGTGGGATTTCCCCTTGTGTTTTCCAAGTGCTTGGAGCTGTACTGCAGGAGTAAGAAAGTTGAACACTAATGTTTTACAATGTGTTTATTTATTTGTAAGATAAGGTGCGCTATTATCATAATTTATTACAAACCACGTTTTCCTTCAAGTTTTCTAGTCAAACTTATTTCTAGAATGAAACAA
>WAAG01033606.1:344-15115 GCA_013390105.1 Tichodroma muraria
TTATTGTTGCTAAAACACAGCGTGGGAGAGGCTGGGCAGCAAAAGAAAATTGTATTGTTCATGAAAAGTATTGATCACAGTGAGAAGAGCTCATTGATCCCAGGAATATTATACACCCAGTATCAACTGAATGGCAGGCCACACCTTGCTCGATGCTAAACGTGTTCAGGCATGGCGAGCATCCAGGGTAGAAGCTGCACATATTCTATCTGCACGCTCACAGTTTAGAGATACAGAAACTGGGTGCCACACCCAGGAAAGAGGCAGCACTCCTGATTTGACTGAGCTGTTACTTCCCCCTCTTTACTCTCAACTAAAATTCAACAGTTCAGTCCAACCCCTTGCCCTTAGCCACATCCACTTACACCGGCAACCGTTTTGGATAAGACACCAGAAATCCACAAATGTTGTCAGTCTTCTTACAGAGACAGAAAGAATTTGGCTGGAATTGGCCAAACTGGTCTGTTCCAGAACGCCTGTTCCAGGGACTTTATTTGGATAATGCACAGCATAAGCACACATTTTGAAGCAAGGGGATCAGGGACAGGGGAAGGAAGTAGAAGAATCCACCCAGAAGTCTGTCCAAATCAAATGTCAAAGGGGAACACCCTCGCTGAAGGCTTTCCAGAGCTAGGACATTGCTATCACTGAGGTGCTGCTTGGCTCCACTCTCCCTGTGGGTAACTAATCCAGCCCACAGTCCTCCTTCCCTGATCTACTGGGCTATCAAGTGCAGTATTTACCTTCATGCTCTACAAACAATCAGCAATACACGCTTCAGGTTACTTGTGTGCGCATCTGCTTGAAGGATTAAGGGAGGGAAGACAAATATTTCACTCATTCCTTAACAGTCTATCAAGATCAGACCTAAGGCTCTTTGCCTGTATCAAGTCTTGTCTGCTTCATATAATACTCAGGGCATGTACATCTTGCTTTGATTCTGAATGGATGATATGTAAATACAAGTAACTAATTGAAAAAGTTCCTTTCCCCAGAGTAATTTCAAACTTCTATTGGCTTCCACAAGGTCAGGAGTTCACCCTGTATGCTTCATTTTTCTGCACAGAAAACTTAAAGAGATGAAATGTACAGATGACCGAATAAACGTTAATTTTTGTTTCTGCCTTACTGTCCTTAATTCTGGCCTTCTGTGCCACCAATAATTATATTAATTCTGATTCTTTACACAACAACTTTGCAGGAATGAAGTAATAATTTCCTTATTTCCTATACCTCATGAAGTGTTTTATTGTTCATTCATATTTGAAAAAAATTTAAAAAGTCATCCAGGTCCTTCAGAAAAAAAACAAAACCAAAAGTATGCAAACATCAAATCCAAGTGTTTTCTTTTACTATTATGATACAATTTGAAATTTCCACTGCAAAAGACATCGCCCTAGTAAAGGTTATTGCAATTTATATTTAGGACAAGAAGGCAATGTTTTCCAAGCCAGCCATTGTTGACATATTTCTTCAAAATAAAGCATGGCTTAACAGTCTGGATTGAAGAAGCTTCATCTGTTACCCTTTAACAGCAATATAAGAGGAAAAAACAGTTGATGTATCCTTTCCATCCTGACAGATGTGACAATAGCTGGAAACACTGTTCCTGCCAAGAGCTTTTATCAAGTATGTTATAACAACTAGTAATAAGTGTAAATAATAAATGGCTACGATCTTATGGGAAACAGTGGCAATACTAAACAATTTTTGGTGCTTGCTGATGGGAGTCTGCAAGTCCTGGAATTCCCTGGCTTCCCAGTAGAGTTTTGGCCTGACAATAAACAACAGTTTAATACTTTATCTAATCCCAGCCAGGAGGTAAGTTCAACAGCAAGCTTTTGCAGATGTTCACATCCAATAATCTATTCATAATTGATGAAACAGGGAGGTCAGATGTAATGGTTGCTACTATTCCAGCAACAAATAAATGGTTATTGACAAAACAAGGCAGTGTGGCACTGAGTGCTGAGCAGTGACAAGCATGAAACAATGCTGAGACAGAAGTAGTGATGTGAATACAGACCTTCATCTTGAGAATTCCTCTCTGTGATGTGTGGCACCAGGGCCACTCTGACACATAAGCAGATGGAGGTGACTTGTAAAGGAAAAGTGAGATTCTGCAAGTACATGAAAGACAAAGGCAGAGCCAGGGGAAGAAACAAGGAGAAAAGGGTGGACAGGACTGGAAATTGGGGTAAGTGCAATAACGTGAATTGTTAAGAAATCTTTTGTATAGCAGCACTGTGATCCAGGTGTCTGGACTGCTATTATCAGATTGTTGTATCTACATGAATGTACCTAGCTGTCAGATCACTGTAGCCTGCTAAGACAATAGAATCATAATATATATATATATGCATGCTTAAATGCCCATTACTTCTTAGAAAAAGCACCTATAAATATTCAGCTTCATTCTTACTAATGTCTTGAACAGATATTTTTAACTACACAAAGTTTTCCTAGCTAAAAGCAAGCAAACAAAAAACAAACGAACAAACAGTTAAAATTTGCATAACAATAGTAAAATCGCAGAGATAAATTAGGAAAGTATAAAACCAATTTACATTAGATAATGTAGTGGGTACCTTTCTGCAAACCAATATAGAAGTTAAGGAAGGGGTCTCATTCAGTTGAAAACCTTATATTCTTCAAGTTTTAATCCACGTAATGCAGTAAAAGGATTAATAGACTGTTCTTATTGACTGAATAAATTTGAGTCATTTAGATGCAAACAGACATTTGAGATCTTTTGCATCCATTTCAGTGCTAAAATATAGTATTTCTACAATGTTTACTGTGTAATGTACTAGTATGAAAAACAGCTGAATGAAATGGGGACCTTTACTGGTATATGCAGTCATAAAAAGATTTCAGACAGAAATATTTTAAATATTAATATTACTAAAATAATTTAAAGCACCAAGGAATGTGAAATCGATTTCTTTTGAAGTACAATTTATTTCACACTTTGCTACCAATTCTTTTGATCAGCTCTGAAATAATACATAAGCTGAAAGCAAAACAGCAAAACAAATTGCTTCTAGCAAGGAGGCACCAAGCTCTCAGTTTTACATAGGCACACCTCAGTGTTTTAACTTCTTAGGTTATTTACCTACCAA
Organism: Tichodroma muraria; assembly: GCA_013390105.1. Lineage (NCBI taxonomy): Eukaryota > Metazoa > Chordata > Aves > Passeriformes > Sittidae > Tichodroma > Tichodroma muraria. The sequence goes on from WAAG01033606.1 coordinate 3,467, forward strand.
ATGATAAATTTTAAATTTCTCAAGATCGAATGCCTGAATTAAGACCTATTCTCCAATTTAGCCATCGATAGTTGTGATCAAGCAAAGTTGTTAAGCATTTGCTAAAACCTGAATATATGACTTGTCCCCCCAAAGTCATTGAGAATAACCGAATTGAAATTTAAACACATATTTAATAAGTGAATTGCTGTAGCTTGAACAGTACCAATTTGAGAAACCAATCTAATTTTAAAAGCCTTACTTTACAGATTTTATTTTATAATCTGTTCATTAGAATTAACTATACAATGGAAAACAAAACCTCCCAGATTATGAATTCATTTGCATGCAAGTACTGAAATTCCTGAATTTGTACAATGTGGGTACAAATGTTTCCTTTCTCACAACACATTAAGAGTCTGACTTCCGTAAGTAGATTATCTAACAGAACTAGAAAATTTCTCTTGCAGTTCCTCAGCCATTTGCTACAGCCCTGGGTATAGAATGTGCAGTTTCACTAATGGAAGTGCACTAATGGGCTGGCAGCTCCTAAGATATTGTATGTTATTGTTATCAGATAACATAAGCTATGGACTTAGACTGTAGCTATCCCTTTCCCTCAATTATGTACAGCATTTAGGTTCTGAGGTATAGCATACCTAAGCTAGAAATCCAATGTGGGAATGAAATGGGGGGAACTTTACATTGGAAGGTGCTCGGGGAAAAAAAAAAAAGGAAAGAAGGCACATATTTTATTAGCTACTCTAAAAAAAGTTTCAATAGAGTCCAGAGAAAATGCCTAAATCACATCCTGTAACTGACAGAAGACAGTTATTGGAATTTCAGAAATCTCAGTCAGAAGCTGACTGTAACCTTCTTTCCCAGAAGCAGACCCTGCCTAGCTGTGTCCCCAGTCTGGCTGCCAACCTGCCTGGGATAGCACAAGGAAGAGCCACCTGCACTGGCCACACCAGCAGAGAGCGTGCAGAGGCTGCTCCATCCCAGCAGCAGCACCAAAAAGGTGAACCCTGAGCTGAGGCTCCATGACTGCCAAGTGCTCTGCCTGCCATGCCCTGTGAAAACCAGATGTAAAGATATTTTTATTCCCTAGCAGAGCAGTTTAAGAAATTTTTACGGCTCTGTCCTCAATTTTTCAAGATATTAGAGGTGAACAAACCCCCAGTAAGGGCAGTTTGCTTCGAGTTCAAACAAAACAGTTAAGAACAATTTCTCAGAAATAATTCAGTTATACAAAGAATTCTCTCGATCTTAAAATATTTATTATGATGTAAATATACTTTTACTAGTGCTGCACTGCGCTCCCCTCCTCCACTGCACTCATACAGGAAGTGTGTCGGTATGTCTGCACGTGTGTGTAAGGCAATAATGAAATAATCAGTAAATAATAAAATACTACAATTCACCATTTTTAAGTAAAGTCAAAATATTACCAAAAATAGATTTTGAAGTTTGGGAAACCACATTTGATATGTTAAATAGTAGAACTTCTAAATGCAGGATGTTTAACATATATATTTTAAGTAAGGCTACATAATCTAATAAATATATACAAATGAATAAACTTACATACTGCTTCAGAAGTAGAAACAAACAAAGCAATTTCCTCCAGGCATAGTTCTCAAAATTGAAGTTTTAAACTTTTTGTCACAAACTCGTATTCAGATTCTTGAGAACACCAATGGTCAGATAATTCTAACATTCTGAAAAGATGCTATAGATTTATCTAATGGATTGTGCACTCAAACTTTGTCACTCACTTTTCTTACTCACTGCAGTAGTCCTACTCATTTGGGGTGTATGAATGAGTAAAATGAAAACTTTAATGGAGGAGATGGAAATTCCAGCCATTCAAGGTGTTTTGGTAGCCATTCTTACAGGACATGAGACTTGAAGAGTAGGGTCAATATCAACAAGTTTCTAGAGCATTTAATTTCATTTTTGCTGTGGGAAAACATGGAATTGTGATTTTCTTATCATCAGGTAACAGATTTTTTATGCATTCAATAATTTTCGTTTCTCATGCGCTATAATTTTGTATAACTAGACTACTGTAATTCCGCAGCAGGACTGAAAAGAGCATTTTCTTAAAGAGGACGTTCTTGTGGCACATTTATCTTGGCAAAAAATCCACATTACTGAAGGGAGTTTTTGTGCTGCCATTAGCCAAGCAAAATGCAATCTGAACCAGACTGACACCGTGTTTCAAGGCAAGTGTAGTGGACACTGTAACACCAAGGTGCAAAACTGTGTGGTGTATGGAAAAGTATTGAAGGAAAGTAGCATTGCTGCATCTCAGCCACAACCAGAACCCTTTTCCCCCCAGGTTTTCAAGAAACTGGTTACGATTGGAAAAATCTTATTTACCTTAAACCAACAGAAGAAATCCTTCTTCCACTAAGGGACTGTTAACTTCCATGTCCAAATAAAAAGTTAGAACTGTTCTTCAAGAATAAGTGCTAAATGAACAAAAATACTAGTTGAATGATCAGACATTCACCTCTTTCCTGAAATACTAGGTCTTCTTTAGTATTGTCAACACAATTTTTAATTTCCTAATTCCCTCAGCATTTGAGTCAGTATATTTTGTCAGGACAAATTTCACTCCCAATATTCTCTCACATAGTTTTGTTTGTATTATCTTCACCAGTGTCTAGCAGCAGTGTGACCCTTCAGGAACATGAAATTTAATCCGTTTCAAAATTGGGCCACTCCTTTCTCTGTACCACTGACACATATTGTCAGCATCAAGATCAATCAGAAGTGCCTACCTTCTAAAAAGGCTCAAAGTTTTGGGATTTTATTCCTCAGATATGAAAACCACTAAATTCGTATATGAATACAGTTTCAAAAACAGTTTAAAAATCACTTCAATGAAAGTGGAGCCTCTAGGAATAATGAGACTACTTCTTAAACAGATATGCTAAGATGTTTTTCCAAGCCATCACATTTCCAAATGTGATGCCATTTGCTAAGCTGAAAATGTTACACTTCATTAATAATGGCTAAACATCACTTAGAGATGAATAAAGGACAATATGTCTGATTTAAAAGAAGGAAGTTTGAAATAATTTCCATTGAAGAGTATCATTGGATGTGTATGTATTGTGATTCTCCATTTGAGAAGGGTTTTTTCGTGGTAACAATAATGAAAGCTTAAACCCAAACTCAGTGGTCTACTCAGACACCACTGACTTGAAATTCAGCCTTCTAACTTCACATGCTCATTCATTCAACTTCATGCTCATGCTTACTCAATATTTGGGAGAACAGAGAATAATATTCACTCTACCTTTTGGAGTTGCTGAGATCCTCTTTGATTTACCAAATTCATCCATCCATCCATCCATATGGGCATAATCCATATAATGAGATACATCATGTAATATTTTTATCATGATGTAATCAGATAAAATATACTGTACATACCAATTTCAGAATAGCTGCACCCCACTCATATTCTCCCCAGCTACATGAGAGAAGACAAAATTCCCAGTTGTTTTGACACAGATTTTTTTCAGAAATTAAGTTTATGGCCATTAATCATCTCTGATTGCTTTAACAGGGTCATTTTGAATGTGAAGATGTCCTCGCAAGTTCATAAATTTTCTTGATAATTTTATGCCTGTGGCTTGTGTATCGTAATTCTGACAATTCATGCAGATAGCATTATGTTATAAATTACCACATTTAGCTTGGCATGAATTTCAGTGCTCATGAACACTACCTCTATTATCTAAATGTGTAACATATCTGAAGCACAGAATTCAATATCCAAAATAAAGGAACACTTAGAAAACACCCTAGCACTTAGATAAGGAATGAGGACGGGATTTTTCCTAATGATTTGGGATGCAACTCTAATTGAAAGAGAAAACATCTGTGATACCCTGCACTTCGAAGAATTCTTGAAAGCCCAGTCTAAGAAAAAAAAAATTCCCACATCAAGCATTAGACTATAATACCTTATGCAAGATTTCTAATGACACAGAAATGTTTCACTTTATACTCTGCTTGTATAATGAGTCTGAGGAAAAAAAACAATTAAACAGTAACTTTTACTTTAAAATTAGCCCAGATGGAGAACTCTCCACGACAAAATCTATAACGTTTAAGATGAAATCTATATAATGTGAACTATTAATATTTTGTGGAAAAACCATTAGGCTTGATTATATACCAGAAGACATGAAAAATATCATGAACATACCCCACTGCTATTGAATGTAATTAGTTCTCAGGCTTTTAAACTTGCACACACTTATATTTTTACATCTGAGTAGCTCCACTGAAATCAATCATATATATCAAATCAAATTAAACTAATTTATACAGATTATGCACCAAATCAAATCATTAAACACCAAGTCCCTAACAAATAAAAAACCTTCTCTAACAAAACCAGCCCGTTTGATACAAAGCAATTGCATTTTTTTATAGAATAGGCTGCAGCTTAATCATTTCAGTCTTTAATTACTGCATCAGATAATGACTATTTTGAACATATGCTTCTCTGCCCTGATAGAAGACATGAATGAAAGAGAAACAAGTTCATATGCATGATCTTGCACGTGCATGTTGGGAGAGGGAGGCTAAAGAGCAAAAGTGGCAACAACTGGAGGAAATGGTGCCTGTAACAGCTGCTCCTTTCAGATTCCCCTAGAAGGAGACTGCCTGAGGTGGACCGAGGCACAAAGGGATAAAGAAGATGAAAACTGATGCAAAGCAGGGAAATAACTGCTGAGACCCCTGAGTCTACATCCGAACAGTCCCAAGCTGTGTGGCAAGACCTCTTTAGCATGCTACAGAAGCTGGTGATGAACTACATATTACCATGAGGCAAACTGGCTCCTAGCAGTATTGTCTGCATGTTATGTGTAATGATAACCAGTGGGCCCCTGGGAACAGGAGGCAATGATTTCATCTCCGTAAGCATCTGAGCTCCTCTTCGATACAGAGACCATTAAACTGACAACAGAAGGGGAAATTTTAGGCAATGATTTCCAACTGGAGTAAGGACAACTTCTGCTCAACAGTACTGTCAACCACTGATATTTCACTGCTGTCTATACTGATCACTGCAAAGGACAAAAGGAGCTAAAACTGTACCCCTTTTTCTTCATCCCATAGAACACAGAGTATTTTTTGAACAAAAGTACTTAAAAAGTTTCTCATGTAATATTATTGGTAATGTCATTATATAAGAAAATGCCACTGTATTATCACCACTGAAAAGTATTGGTATTTCCATTGCTGTTAAAATAACATTTTAACACAGTGTATAATTTGTTTTTGTACTACAGAGACCTTCTTGCCCTGGCACATTGCTTTCCTTAACTGTCAGGCATTTTTGTAAACATTTTTGTAAACTAAAAGCATTAGGTACTACCTATTGGTTACATATTTAAAATGAGTAGTAGTACATTAAAAAATTCAGGGTTTCAGAAACTTCCTTTAAAAAAAAATCTGCATGCAACAAGAAAGAAATGCAAATTCCAAGCGATTGCTGTAACTTCTTGACAGGAGACATAGGGGAACAATGAAGGGAAAGGAATAGCTACAAAATGCAGTCAGAACTGATTCTGAGGAAACAATGTCAGGACAATTAATATTTTTGACACTTTCAAGGGTAGTTTGATCCTTTGTATATTCTGGAGAGAGGAAGATGCAGGCTTCTTTATTTAGCACATTTGTTTGTCTTGCTGCTCTTCAGAATTCACACAGTATATTATGTGAAATGAAAAGTTAACTTAAGTTTCTGAGAGTCTGAGAAAAGTTGCTGTCGTGGTTTCAGTTTGAAACCAGACAGAAAATATTAATTTGGGATTGCCAATTTTAAAAAAAATAATAATTCTGTAATCAAGAGCAAAGCAGGCTTAAGCTTGAAAAGAACAGACTTTATTAACTAACACAAAAGAAAGAAAAAAAACCTCTAAGAATTAGAATGAAACCTTTCAAACATTTTTCCTCTATTACCAAAATTTCTTTCATTCTCATTGACAACATACAGAAATCACATTTAGAATTTTCAGTCAGTTTTCTCAATTCTAGAATAGCCTTTCTTCAATTCTTCTAGGGACTGGAGCATCTCTTACTTGCTATGGAACAAAAAACCAAAAAAACAAGACAAAACAAACTTTCCATGATAACAGCTGCCCGGAACATCTGTATCATGAAATTCCTCCCATGTTCACAGCTCTTTAACAGCTGTGCTTCTGGGCCATGATCGATTCATGGGGTTTATTTTTTAAAAGACAAACTGTTCAACAACAAAGGTCCTCTTCTTTATCTTCTTCTCGAGGACAAAATCTTCACTTCTCTGTTTAAACTTCTCAACAATCACAGTCACTTCAACACTGGCTTATTCAATACTGCATTCCTTTGCTCAGGTTTACAATTTGAACCATTTATCTCCCCATATTTCTTTATGGTTTAAAGGAAAATGTCTCATTATATTATAGTTCATCACGATAGCTTATAAGAGATTTTAATGTAAAAAATAAAACAACTCCTTATCTTCCTTCCACTTAAAGTATCACTTTCTTTTCTGACTGTAAATATCTTTACGTAGTCTCTTTATGTGTCTTCACTCTGGCCTTTCTTTCACTCGAGAGAGGACAGAAGTTTTCTGGTTTCATCTGAATATTTAAAGAGTTCACAAAGGCAGCAGCCATGCCAAAGCAATCAGGTGATACATTTTAGACCATGCTGGACTATGGAGCTGCAGAGCCGTTCCTGGCCTCAGCCGCTGGCTGGATTCTTGCGGCTGGAGAGAGAGGGTTAATAGATTCCTCTCTCCACCCCTTGGTCTCATCAGGGTTAAACCAGTCCAGAGTAAACTCCACTCAGGAGGCCATCCCCGCCCGGTCTCAGCGGCATGATCTCTCGTGGCTCCGGGACAGCTCTGAGGAGCTCTCCCAGCGGCCGTACTGCTGGGGAGGGCAGCTCGGATTCCATTGGCCAGATATCAGCGGCCGTGGCTCGGCTCCACGGTCTTATTTTTCCCTTTCCCGGCCGTGTTCGGCCCGGCCCGGCCCCCCCCGGCAGGCCTCGGGGCCTGACAGGGCAGCGGGCCGGCAGCAGTTGTGACCTCCGCTCCAGCCGGAAACCAAGAGAGCGCTGGTTCCCGCGTTCGCATTTAAAAGGTGCATTCGCAAAGGCGTGCCCACGCTTTCACTGGTTTTATCAAGCGTCAGTAATATACATTGGCCAATCACAGCCAAACCACAACAGTTGCTCAGGTAAGAATGCCAGCATACTTGTCAGGCAAAAAACAATTGCAGGTAAACTGAAGTACAAAAAATTCTGGTCTAATCTATCATACTGTTTATTTGTAAGAGATCAAATATCATATTCTCGTTGCTGTTGTAACTATTAGATAAAATTTTATAAAATTATATGGAGCTTTTTAGCTTTGAAATATTTTTACATTCAGCTACAGGTTTAACTGCAATTCATTGAGAACAGGCTCCTCCTTTTCCAGCATTCGATTGATTTATGCAGAAGATAGGACTTTCAGCATTGACGAATAATGTATAAAGGTGGTCAATAATTTCTAAAAAAGTCATAACAAAAATGAAATCAGACCGAAATCTAGAACACCTCCTACACTGCAAGAGCCAAACAAATAATATTGATACACATGCTGAATTTATTCTGGGACTTCTATTGGTTTGCTTCTGAGAAAAACAAACAAAACAAAAACTATCACAACATACCCACAATGAATGACCTCTGTACAACATAATAGACAACAAGTTCATAAATAGAATACTGAGTCATTCTGCAGTTACAAGAACAAACAGAAAGAGTAATTTTCCATCTGATTAATTGCAACAATCATGAACAGAATATTCAAGTTTATTTTCCACAGAACATTTTTAAGAGGATCATGGTGGACTGTGATGGATGACTGGCACAAAAGAATCAAGCTGCTGCTTATCTTTCACACTGACCTATGAGGAAGCAGGGAGACCCTCCTTCTAGACTAGAATTCCACATGCAGAGCTCTCATAGTCTTTGAATTATTAAGGCTCAAGGGAAACATTGGAAGAGGAGTTTGAATTCAAGTATCCACGGCAGGAATTGCATCAGCATTACAGCTTTTCAAAAGCAATTCATATTTCTTCTAAATTACCAATGTTCTAACAATCTCAGTGTGTGAACTGATATATTTTTCATTGTTGCTCACAAATACATTGTACTAAACTAATTTGCAAAACTGGTGTTTTATACAAAGACCTAACTAAATAGAGACTGTTTGATATTTGCATATATACAGGAAAGGGAAGGCTAGTCACATATAACCTGAACTGTCAATTTATATTATTTCTACAGATCCAAACGTGGAAACCTGGACTCTATCAGTTCTGGAATTCATTGGAACCACAACTGCTTGAGCCACATGGATCCTTGCCTACAGAACTAGATAAAGTTAAGAAAGGTCCATGAGCCAAGTCTCTCCAAGTTTTTTCCACTCTTCCAAACATGCCAAGGAGGCAGAGGAAGGCATTGAGAAAGCTAAAACAAAGAGTAAACTTACTGCTAATGCTGTCTCATGTTCTCCAGAAAAATGGTATGCTAGACTTAAGCAATAGGCTGCTTCTCCTTGCATCTTTATATCACCTCCTAAAGGAAGGGTTAAAGGTAGAGTTACCAGCATGATCTGAGCAAAATTACATTGGTACAGACAGATCTTGCAGGTTCTTAAATAACATACAGATGTTGAAATATTTCAGTAAATTTTTCCCTTTCCTTACCCCCACCATGTATCTCTTTCTGAAAACATACAGTGGTAATTAAAAATAGAGGGTATGGAGTTCACCAAGGAAGTTCAGCAAAGTCAGAGAATATATCTTCCATTAATAAAGTACAATCAAATTAACACGTGTAAGGTTCTCTGTCATTAATTGTTTAATCATGGTCTTAGTGTCTTCACATTAGAAAATTATAGTAGACTCTATATACTCAATATAAAAGTGGCTACAAATAGGTAATAAATGTTAATATATAAACACATAATGTATCTTGACCCACACATTTTGCTAATGTGAATCTGAGTGAGACACCAAGATAGCATCCAGTTGACCAGTTTCATCTTTCTTATTCTCCTGTCTGTTTTACTAGCTACTGTAGGGTAAATTAGCTAAAATATGGGTAACTTATACTTGTAAGCAGTACTTATAGAAAATTCTGTACAGGCTTAAGGTGCATCCCACCTTTCCATGCCAGGTTTTATTTCACTGATACTGGTATAACAAACACTGCTTGCTGGTTCTTTTGCATGGCTCCCTCAAGAGAAAATCATCTATTTGATACTAAAATAAATATAAACTAATTATGTAGTTCTTAAAGTATCACACTATATTCAAAAATTTCCCTCCAGAACATGAGTAGCCATAAAAACAACCCTGTAGATGAAATTATATCCAAAATAGTAAAAAAATCTAATTTTTCTGTTGCTCAATATCCATCTGCTACAACACAATAAATGGTGAAAAATCAATCTGAAGAATAAATGCACATCAAGGTATTTTGTAAAATGCATAAATAAATATAGTTACAATGAAAAGGGAGATTGCTTTCATTTGTAGACTCATTCTGTCCAAACACACAGAAGCCTACACCTAGTTCTGAAACTCTCGGAATGATAATAATTGCTGAGGCCATAGTAGTGCTCTATCTATAGCACTTAATATATTACTTACAATTATTAAAAGCCTGTAACTCAAAAACCAGATGGTCTTTTCCAATACTCAATATCCCTTAAAGGGCATAATAAGACAAAAGGATACAGAAATACAGTTTCACAGAAGAATAGTAAGTTAAAAGTTGCTAGGGATATAAAGGACTTTCTTCCTTGCTTAAGAGGATTTGATAGTCTGAAGCGGGTAATATCTAATTCTAATTCCTAAAATACATAAACACAGATGATGGTCCAGGAGGACAGAATGGACATTACAGATAACATCCAGTAGCCAGTATGGCTCTGGAATGAGGACTGGAACTCCTCAGAAAGAAGTTCCTAAAGCTTAAATTTAAAGAGAATAACAGCATATATATTGTGCATAGCAATATGTGATACATGCCTCAGGAAACTGTGAAAGTGATTAATTTGAAATTTGAAATAAGGGAACCAGAACATCTGCCTGGTCAAAATAAGTTTTGGAAAGACACCAGATCCATTTTGACAATCACTTAATATCCAGAAGTTTTCACTAGCAATAAGAAGACATCCACAGGAAATTTCATCAGCAATCTTTCTAGTTACTACACCCAATAGTAAGAGGAGGAGTTTAACTGTAGCTCTAATTTAAGCATATATTATAGACAATAGCTACAGAAAACACTACAAGCTTGTATTATGACCTATATGGTCATAATGTTATTTGTCACAGAACTTACTTTAAAATTTGGAAAATATTTTAATCTTTTGCCATTTTTGACAGTTTATCTATTTCAACAACCAGTCAAAGACTGGGTCACAGATTAAATGTTTGGCATACATTATCAAACTAAAAAAACCTAGTGGATCTGCTGATAAATACTGAATTAATGTACGTATTTAAACAAAAATGTAATGTAGTATGTATTATGTATTTAAACAAAAAACTTCCTCATTGTGAGGGTGTTTGAACAGTGGTAAATCTTTTCCAGAGTGCTTATGGAGGCTCCACCTGTGGAAATGCTAAAACCTGACTGGATGTAGTCCTGAGCAGTCTACTCAGGACAACCTTATGATTTCCAGAGGTTTCTCTTCCTATCTCTGCTGTTCTGAGATTCCGTAATTTTTTACTACAGGTTTAAAAGTATTTATGCATATTAAGATAGAAAATTTTGTTTGCTTATGAGAAAACCCCATTTATTTCAAGTATTAAGTAACTATGTAGAGTGAATAGGTAACTTTTCCAGCAGATAATATCAGTCAAAATCAGCCAAATCAACAATAACTAGCCAATCAAAATCAGTGATGTCAGCTTCCATCAGTGACCTCACTTTCTGATTATGGGTTCACAGCTTTATATTATTGTTCCCACAAAGCTGACAGGTTATTTTTTTGGACATGAAGCTTTGAGGAACCTAAAAGTTTCTCTGTTGTCAGCAAGAAGGCATTTCTGCTTTAGTGAGATCTGCAAGTGTATTGATAGCATTTGTCTTTGAGTTTCATAGGAAATAATCACCCAGTCAAACCCTTAACACTTTCTACTTTACTCTTGGGAAAATCACGGCCTGCACATCCAATGAAGGAATGGGAAAGCATTATTTTCCACCTACCTTCTTTTGCCATCTTTAAAGCTTTTATTAGCATTTTGATGGCCTCTTGGTGTTCTTTATTTTCTAGCATTTTGTCTGCTAGCAATGTATAAATTCTCCAGAGATGCTGACACGCCAGTGAAGTGTAAGTGCGGCCTGTCTCGTCCTTCCATGGTGAGCCCTCTGTTAGCTGATAAAATGCTTCAAAATGCTCAGCAGCTCTCGTGACATGACCTGAAAAACGTCATTCATAATTAATATCAGTGCAATCAACAAAAATTGTTAAAGTTTGTAGTCTATAATAATTTTATCATTAAAAGTAAGTTCCAGCCAAACATTCCACAGATTTTTCAAGACTCTTCAATACATAATTCACAGATTGCTGGAAAATACAGTCAA
>WAAG01033624.1:0-10753 GCA_013390105.1 Tichodroma muraria
AAGGACTGCCTTATACCTTGAAGTTGTGGCTGCCGTGCTGTGCCCAGCTCAGATGTACAGTTCTTTCAAACACGCAGTGCCTGTGCTTTATGTGACTCTAAACACGCTGTTCCTTGACCAGAGCCACTTCATCCTGTAGTGGTGCCCTGTGCATCCAAGTGCCACAGCTCGTCTTCTTCTGGAACACTCTACTGACATACACGAGGGTGTGCAGAGTTTCAGTTCCCAGCCGGTACATGAATGCTTTGGAATAAATTCACTTCTTTTTTCCTCAGTAAAATGAGAATAGTGATATTTGCCTTCTAAGAGAATTGTGAAGACAATTCACTGAAGGTTTTAGGTGCTCAGAAAATGAAATGGAGGAGGTTGTATAAATACCCAGGAAAAAAATCAGTGAAACCAATCTATTAGGACATACTTAACAGCGGCTTAAAATGGATAAGTATCCATTGCTTCACTGCTACTGGGCAATTACATTGCCAGTAAACTAAATTAGTCCATCTGTGGGTTATGTGTCTCTGGGATATTCAGTTGATTACATTACAGTATATTTTTACTCATGTGAAGTAGAAATACCTAGTGGTGTACAAGACTGAATAATGAATTTGGAAGTGTGGCATTGGTGCAGCTCGTGGCACAGCATCCTCATCCATCACAGTCTTGTCTCGTCTCCCTCAGCTGAGGCTCAGAAGGAGTTAAACACCATTCTATGAACTTCATTACACACTTTGTGATTAACAGAAAGAGAGTTGGTATTGCCTCCCTGTAGATGAATGCTTTGGATTATTTTATATGTGTCTGCAGCCTAGTTGAGTGATCAGCATGTGATAGAGAGCTTTATGTAGCAGAAAGAAGTGGGTTCTATATCAGCATTCTGAGTAAGAAAACCTGAAATCCTTTTAATTTGTCTTAAAACGTTCAGAAGTGGGTACTTAACAACATAGTTGTGTAACCCAAAGCTGCGATTTCTAAAAATGTTTATTGTGGCTTAAATGTTCATCAGTGTAGAGGTAATTTAAACAGTCAGAAGAAAATTTCTGACAAGCTGACATTTTCAAAACAAATAAAGATTCTCCAGATATTTATAAATTTGTGTCAAGGACAATTTATACTCCATGTCATATTACAATATTTAATTTGTTTTTGTTGTCATACTGTGTTAACTCTAAAAGACTTTTAATATTTCAGCAGCTGCTGCATTACCCTAATGGGTACTGAGAAAACATTCAATAGTGCATATACACGATATGCCCAACATGTCCTTTGGTCGCTCCCTGCTCACCCCTAGATGTGGGTGTCCTCTGCACAGTGTTAGTTTCTGGAAGCAGCAGAATCCACGGGAATGAAACTTGGAGGAACAGGGCAGGAAACAGCAGCTTGGTGTTTCTAACCATGTCCAGTCATTGATGCCCATGGCCCTACTGACCTGCTCTGTGGGATGTGGACTTAGATGTGTTCACAGCATCCTGTTCAGAATGAGTAAAGGGACACAACTCATTCCTCAGAAAAAAGCAAATTGTTCCCTAAATCACCGTGAATCAGGCCTGAATCATGGGCTTGCAAGCAGATCAGAGCAACCATTTTCATTTTTATCTACTAAGATTGTATGCTCACTCCAAGAATGGCACAGGGTGTATTTAATTTGAAATTCTTACTGGTGTTGGGAATTTGGAGAAAGTATTATTGCTAACTACTTGCTTTTCATATATACTGACATGAGAGTTACTCATTAATACAGATGCCTCAGGGTCAAATTTTGTTTAATGATACCAGTCCTGGTCATTACAGGTTTCTTAATTATTTAGAGAGTGCCATTTAAATATACCTGATTTCTGTTCTAAACTAGGAGATCTCCTTGTGATGGCTGTGAAATATTATACTTTATTGAGCAATAGAAATGTATAGCATTCCAGGATAAGAATGGGATGGTAAATACCAGACAAAAGTTCTGATTATTGAAGTATTGCTAAGCCTTTTTGTTTGTTTGTTTCCCTTGCTAAGGATTTTTTCAGACCTCTAATTATCAAAATTCTGCAGTAGTACTGGAAATATGACACCACCACTTGGACTGATAGATCAGAAATGACACACTTCAGGCCAGCGCTCTGAACTGGTACCAGAGGTTAAAACTATTAATAGTGAAGTATCTTACTGAAATTGGACGCCACTTGAAGCAAATTGATGTCATTGATTTGTAGGACAGGCTGTAGTAGTGCTCAGCCTTTGTGAATGTGAATGTATCTGTGTTAAGAGGGTACTGTCACCTTCATATTTTTAAAGACCAACCCAGACCATTCCCACTGTTAAATTTCAATTAAACAAATTTGGTTGGAAAAAATGTTCGATAGGTCTTTTATCTACCCTGAGCTGCTGGCAAAACAAACTGGCTGTTCCATATTTGGCATTTATTAATAATATTTTGAATACCACTGCGCTTTTTAAGCTGAGTGTGGTGGAATTCTCATGTGGGATTATTAAATGAGTCGATTTGCATTCTAATGAGAACAAATGTTTGGGATTGCATTGTTAAAATGCTAAAACGGTGTGTGTATAATTATTTTGCAGCTTAGATTTGCAGAACTCATTTCCCCAAACTCTTTTTTTTAAATAACTAAAGAGACAGAGCATACTGACGGCTGGAGGGGAGGTGATTAGGGTAATTTAAACTGTTCACAAATGACTTTGCTACTGAATGAAAGCATTTCTTTGGCTTTGCTATGCTCCTTTCATTATCTTTAAGCGGCTGCAGTGTTGAGTCCCATAAGAAGCCTCACCAAGCTCTCTTTCCTTGTACACTTTCTCATTTGTATTGATTAATCATTTTGTAATTCCATTCTAGGTTGCCTTGCTCATCTTTAAGGCATGTGCTGCTTTTTCTTTGCTTGTCTATCCTGTAACCGTTATGTTGTCTCTTCTAATACCTTAGCTTTATCACTGCAAGTCAAGCTTTAAAACATTAATCCCTTCATGCTTTAATTTCATATTCTATTATCAAAATGAATGCAAATACTGTTTCCTTATTGCTCCTTTTTAATCATCTTCACTACAGCTTTTACAAATGGTCCAAGAGTAAAGTAAGCTTTTTATTGCAGTCAAAGTCAAAGATTTTTTGGTTACTCTTTTCATATATTCTTCCACAAGTATTGCCAAACAAGAACTGTTTGCTGCAGGCTTCTGAGATGTTCTGCTGCTTTCTATTCACCATCACGTGCACTGCAAGGCAGCGTTGTTTAAAATACTGTTTTCCTAAGAAGCAGCTCAGTGGTTCTCAGTAAATTACCATGAGACACCACAGGAGGTTTTATTAAAGTCCTGTCTTCCCCTCCTGCCCCCTCCAAGTTGTCTTGTCATAGGCAATTGTGGTTGCCAGGCGTCAGTAGGGACTGCTCTTTAACTTGCTGTGTGAACCACTAGGCAACAGTGGCATTGTAAACTTATGTAAAATTTATAGAGAGAGACCTTATCAGCTCCATAGTTAAGCTCAAGTTATACTCTTCAAGCAGGTTTTAAATCCTTGAGATTGACACAAAGTTTTTCAAAGATCCCATCAGAAAACTTGTACCATTTTCAGCGAGAAGAATACATGTGGAAGTTTCTAGCTAAAAAAATCCCATAAATTCTGGCTACAGTTTAGAATTTTAAGTAATTTGCAAGCTTCTATACATATTTTTTTCTGTTTGTTGGGGTTTTTTTCCGGGTCCATACCCTTTGTAATTGCAAAAATTACAGGATCCTAGTTTCTTTTAAAGCATAATCCTCGACTAATCCAAATGAATACTCCTTTTTTTGCTGTAGCAGTAGCTTCTTTTGCCAAAAAAAACCCCAAAAGTCTCATTCTCTTCTATTTTGCTGGGGAAAAAGGAAGATGCTGCATCATGGGAGACAATTCTGAGCATTACATCAATTCCCTACTAACCGTAGGGAAGGACAGAAACATTCCTTTTTCTTCTCACTGACTGTTCTATTGCTTCTTGTGTAAAAAGCAGTCCTTTGAATTAAAATAATTATGCTGTATCAAAATTTTTTTGTTGCAAAACTTAGTTGTGTTTCCAATTCTCTCTCCAACAAGCTTGCAATCAGTAATTGCATGCAGGCTGAGTAAAAGATTTGTTGGAACTGCGGAACCTTTGCTTTTATTGACTTATCTCTGTAAAAGCAGAAGTTTCCCCTGCTTCTTCAGACTCGAGAATATCTCCCACATACTGTGGTATGTTTTTCTATGATGTTTCTATGATCTGTTTTTCTATGCATGTGAAAACAGACACAAGGTTTAGGTGTGCTAGTTCTCCTTTCTAACAACATCTCCACCAAAGCAGAGCTTCTGTTGCTGTAGAAGGCTGCTTTCTTTCAGCACCAATAATACATTTCTGAAGGAAATGAAAGGAAAATAACAAACGTGCCATCTCATGCAACTTCGTGGACACTGTAGTCCTCAGAAATACTTTTTTTCCCCCTCTGCATCTTGCTTACTACTTTTAGCTATCCGCATTGTACATGATTCATGCCAAACCTTCCTGCTGAAGTTCACAGCCTTTATGTTTACAGAAAGAGACTCTCTATTTCTATGAAATTAGTGAGAAAAATGATGAATATATCTGCTAAATTATGGAAAAACTAAATCCATTTTGTATGTTCTTATACTAACAGGATAAAGCCATTAATCATTATTAAATCACGATGCTCATCAACACGTATTTACAGTTTAATTAAGAACTGTGCTCTCTAAACCTGCCAATTAATTATCTGAAGCACAAAAACCTCTCCACCTACAATCTGTTAAATCACTGGTTACCATGACCTTTTATTCTTTTCATATCTTCACAGCGTCCTTTAAAATATGCTGCAGCTTTCCTTAGAGACTTTAATGTTTAGATATACAGCAAAAGAGTTACCAAACTTCAGAAGCTGGTGGTTTATGTTATTTTTTAGAAGTTAGGTTGGTTTTAGATCCCTGGAGTTTTGAGCTGGGCCTAGAGCAGCATAAATCTCAGCATTCCTAGCACAGCGTTACACCGTATTTATTCCAGGAGTCTCTGCTCTAATTGAGGCTATTCAGAAATCAGTGTTCTTTTATCTGTTCTTCCATTTTGTACTCAGCAAAGCAGGAATTGGCTGTCTACATGGTAAATTTTAGCATTTTTTTACCCCAGTGTAATTTAGAAAAGGTCTGGTGTGGCCGTGATTCAGGTCAGTGAGTGCCTGCAGTGAGTCACTGAGGGCCAGCACTCAAGCAGCCCTGCTTGAGGCAGCACACGGCTCCGGGGCGATGTGTGAGCTGGGCGAGAGGCAGAAAAAAAGCACTTGTATTGCAAGTTTTGCAAATGTTACGCCTGGCACTAAGTTGGCATTTATGGAACATTTGAGAGTTTAACACGTTCAACAGCAGCTGTTGGATGTCTCCTTCTAGAAGGTTCCTCCTGGAACGGTGGCAGCTTGGGTCGCACCTGCTGCCTGAGGGAGCTCACAGAACCGCAGTTATCCGGGTCAGAAAAGACCTTTGGGATCATTGTTTTCCATGCATTGTTTACATTGCTAGCATTCAATGTCCCGTGTAACATTAATCAGTATCAAACAGCAATCACTAGTGTCGTGCCACTGAGTGCTGCTACAAGCCTGGGAAATGTGTGTGGTAGAGCAGAGCGCAGGACGGGGGAGCAGCTGAGGGGTGGCTGTCATTGTAGGAGGGCTGCTGGGGACACTGTGGGGACACAGAGGCTGAAGAGAGCAGGCAGAGGGTGGCTGTGTCCCTTGAGGGTGACTGATGCAAATATGCAGTACGGACAAAATCTCTCCAACTAGTTATAGTTAGGACAGTTGGTATATTTTTTTGTAACGCTGGGGCACAGGGACTAATGTCCTAGAATGTGCCGAATTCACAAAGCTTTGGTTCTCTATTTAATCACAAAAGTCTTACATATTCATATGATTACTTCATAGGCCTATACAATGCATTACCTAACCCTGCATACCCTCACTTCGTATTAAAATGAGGTTAAAATCCTTTCACACGTGCACAGTTCTCTTCTTGAAGTGGGTCGGTGGGCATTGGAATGAGTCAGTAGTCCTCTTCGTCATGGCAACCTCCTATCTTCTTCTTGTTGGCAGGGCATCTTGTCCCTTGGGTGCAGTCCAAACTCCCTTACCAGGTTTTGGCTGGCTCTGGGCCCAGATGCAGTCACGGTTTCTTCATCTACTGAAGATAATAAGAAAAATAAGATATTTTCCTTATTTTGCTTCTACGAATGTTAAGTCAAGTAACTGATATATTGTCTTAACTCTAACTAGGTCATCTGCTAATAATTTGCTAGTGTTCAATAATCTACATTGCTTAGACTCTTTTTGCTAAGCTCTATTCTTTTAACTCTCGATTTTCCTAGTTTCTTGCTTCAGGGGGGTTTCCGTGGCGGGCTGTGCTGGGCCGTGGCCGTGAGGGGCTGAGCCCAGCGGGATCCCTGGTGCCAGGGGAGCCGCTGCTGGGAGCGCTGTGCGGGCAGAGCTGCTGCGGGGCCACGCTCGGAGAACGAGCACTTTGGAAAGCCGCCGTTTTCAGTGGCGTGCTTGGTGACCCTGCTGAGGGACCGCTGGGTACGGAGCCGGCCGAGCTGAAAACCACCACTCGTAAATACAGGCTGGGTTTGAAGAGTGCCGTGGTCAGGCCTCTGTTCCTTGCCTGTGTGGTTTGTTGCGCAGATGTGCTCTGGGGGTGCAGCTGGACAATTCTGCCCGTTCCAGCCGATAGTCACGTGAAGCAATACCGCTGGAGCAGGAGGCTGCCCGCCGCTATTTCTGTGTTAGAAGGGAGTTCAGGGAGTTGTCTCACTCTGTGTGTATCTTTTATATACGTGTTTTATTTCTCTGAGTAGCCTTCAGTGCCGGAAATAACAGGAATATCACTTCTCCTTTCAAGCTGGCCATGAAGAAACGCTTCGGGATACGACCCATATAGACTAACGCCCCTGGAGACACTTGTGTCTGTAGGGTTATTTCATGATCTCACGTTGTAAGTTTTGGCAGTATTATCAATACCTGTATTATTAAGGAAAAAAAATGTGTTTTTCCTTGCATTTTCATATTTATGAAACAAATAAAAATTCCCACCAACTCACTTTGAAAACAAAACATTTAATTTGCTGTAGGGTACTGTTCACCCTATTCATAAATATTGCATTCAAAAGGAATCCTTTCCTGTCCTGATTTTTCAGAACTATCAGGTTTCTGGGGGATATTTATTTTGTTTATGGTACAATTTACAGAATAATGTTTCCTTTTTATTTCCAGGTCTTTTACATATGAACTTCTGCTAGAACAATAGCGAAGAAAGTGAAATGTGTAGTTTTGCTTATTTGTATTTGTTTTCTAACATAACAATGGCTTATCCACCTCAGTCTTGATGTCCATAAAGTAAGGTTTCTAGGATTGTGAGCTTGGCAAGGAATACTTCTACACAGAAAAACGTGCATGTGACTCCTTCAATTTTAATTTAAGGTTAGGGAGAGTGATACAGAGGTGTAAATTTGACAATAGGCTGAAAATAAGGCACATCATGCAGGTATCCACATATTGTATAACTGTAAGAGGTTGAAGTTTTTGCCACTAGATGCAAGGATAGAAAGATGTACGGCTAGTTTTAATTTTAATCTTGCTAACATGCTGGAAAAACATTGTAGGAATCTTCTCAGCATGTTAACCATTTGTAACTACATCTGCATGTTTCTGTGTAGATGCATTTTAAATTCTGTGTGTGTACACCAGGACACACACATTTTGTTTTCCTTTCCTAAGGAATATGAAGCCTATTAGACAATTCAGAAGGATCAAATCTTGTATAAAGCCAAATAAATAGCTCACTAGATGTCAGATTTGACATTATTCACTGAAAATACCCTAAATAATTTCTCTGTATCCTTACACCTGTTTTATTCTCCTGTCCTTTGTATCTCGTATACTTGGCTGCTTGTAATTTCCTCTCGTGCTCCATACTGCTGTTTCCATAAAAATTTGGAATGGAGGGAAAAAAAGGTAAAATAAAAGGTTCTAAGAACCTTTCTAAGAAGAAAGTTTGTATGGTAATAGCCTGGAAAAGAAAGACAAGTTTACCATGGTTTGCATTTGAAAATTACCAAGAATACTGTAAAGAGTAGAGATGCCAAACAAAATGCAAAAAAAAAAAGAATTTTTGAGCTTGCGGACTGAACATACCTAATGGTCCTTAGTTATCCACAACTTCAGGACCTTTGCATATTTTTAGTCATGCCATGTTCCAGGACAAAAGATGGAATTTGAGTTGTACTGCACTTGTGTGGTATTGGATCTGATTTAGGATACCCCTGAATTTGAAGGGCAGTTGGCTGCTAATCTGCCTCGTGTTTTGGCATATTTAAAATTTTGGATGTAGTTGACTTGTTCCCCTTCTGGAGGGTTATACTTTAGCAGTAAAAATAAAGGAGATGATGTTTTAGCATGCACAGCAAATACTAATCATATTAATAGCTTTAAAAGTGCTCTCGATCTTCCTGAAGAACAGTTCAAGATTATCTTCTCCACTATCATTAAATTGTAGATTACGTGAGCTGGATGTTGAAGTTAAATTAGAAAATATGCTCTGACAGTATCCAGATCCCTAGAATTATGGTATTTCATGGCCAATTTGAAGTCAGTGATACAAGGATTACTTCATAAAAATATTAAGCTTTGCTCCAGCGTCCTAGATGAAAGCATGTTTTTCCAGTTTCAAGTAATAATTTATGCATGACAATAAGTAACTCATATTCAGGTTTTGTTGGTGGTTTTGGTTTGTTTGTTTTTTTTCACAAGTGATGTGAATGAAGTGAATGTAAGGAAACAAACCTAATCTTTTTGGGTTTTGAGCAGTAGTGCTAAGACTGCCCCAAAAATTGCTTTCCTAGCAGGGAGACTGCTGGGAACTCAAGTCATGTTTCAAGACCAGACTGTGCTTCTACAACTGGAACTCTGCCAGGATATAAAAAATAATGCTTATCTGTAAACCGACATTAAACCTTTCTTTCTGGCGCTTTAAAAAATGCCAAACCAATCTTTATAGGTCATGGCAATACTCAGTGACAAAGTCCATGTTCACGTTAGGAGGCAGTGCAGGCTAAAGAATGAAGGTGCAAAGTTAAAGAGATGGTGTCTTGAGCATGGCATTTACAGTAACATTTTTTTTTTTTTTACAGGGATTATATTCTGTGCTAATTCTAGGCTGGTTTTCCAAATGGAACACTTATTCTGGATGGAAAGGATTTATGTGTAAATCTGGCACACCTTCTACCTTCCTTTCAGGTGGAAGGCATCTTGTTTGTGCACTCTGTCTCCTGATCGTTCATATGATGCACGAGATTTAATTGTGAAATTAGCATTGAAAACAAACCAAACAAAACAGAGTCCTAACGTAGGAACACGCAGAGGTGATTATCCAACACCAATATGGAAAATGTGCATGTGTTGCCTGCCTGCTCCAAGTGCCTTTTAAAATGAGGGATGGGGCTCATTACTTTTGTACCCAAAAAAGAATGAGCAGGATTTTTTGGGGTGGGAAGGGCTCATTTTCATTATTAACAATTAATTTGATTATGCATATGCAATCAAAACACTAAGGTTAGAGGGAAAGGGCCTTGTGTTACATTAAAAGGAAATATATCCAATAAATCCCAGTACAGTTTTCCAGCCACCTGCGGTGAGTGTGTGCCCTGAATCTGAACACTGGCAGGTTCAGAGGGGTATTGCTCAGCAGAAGCTAAACCTGTCAGACTAGGTAGAATGCCCCAGATCTACCACAGATGTAATGAGTCAAGCTGATCTAAAATTCAGATCTGTCAGTAAGTATAAGGTAGCATTTTTGTATTCACCACTTATAAAATGTATAGGTATCACAATTTAAGCTTGGAATAGAAGGTGAGCTCAAACACTATTAAACAAATAGTAGTGACATTTGTTATCCTGATAAACTGTCACTTAGAAGATGCAAAGAGAAATGTTGAAGAACAGAAGTTTCAATGCATGTGTTGTTAAGAGAAAGTGAGAAAAAAATTATTAAGAAAATCCATAGTAACTTTGACATTGTTTTTCAAACTATAGCTGGTATAACTATCTCAGCATCTTGTGGGAAGTGTGAGTATGCTGAAGGTCTCATGAGCACCCATCAGAAATGGAATAATTCCTGTCATTTTAACTCCCCAATCCTGGCTGCAAATATGTGGAGGTATCTTTTGGGTCGTGATGATTCTTTCTTTCCTTCCACTTCTTTGAAGGAAAAGTGACATTTTCCCAGTTCAGAATGCCCCCATTGCCGGCATGGAATGTCTGTGTCTCTGAATGACAGAACTTCCACATCCAGTTTCTAACTCTTGGCTTTCATGTTACTCCTAAAATTGCCATGAATCACAGCAAAAAAGAGCAGGCTCTTAAAGTAAAAAAAACCCTATGTCTTATGCAATTGTATTAGATTTTGCAGTATAAAATATGACTTTATATATTTTTTATTATGATAGTATGATACATGGGACTACAGAAGTAAGCCTTGGCTTAAAGTTATAAATACAGGGAGTACTATATAGCTTAGAAACTGTTCTGTGATAAATAGCATGGAGCAGTCTGTTTGTGGCAGGTTATGCCTTCTAAGGTCTCTGAATTTGTAGGGTGGTATTAATATTATGTTGTCTTCACTCTTGTGTGCTCTCTTGAAAGTATTCTAAGCTTGATAATTGTGACCTTTTTTTATTAACACAGTCTATGA